>BSBK01000682.1:2387500-2497500 GCA_027943335.1 Chamaecyparis obtusa | reverse complement strand
TCCCTAAAATGCATCCCCTATCGTCTCCCCATCCCTATCCCAAAAACATCATGGAACCTTGGTTTCAACATAAGAGCTTCTCTTTGCTTTGTTTCCTCCACATAGATGATGCAACACTTTCCTCATTTGCTTGAGCAATATCATTTCTAGGTCAACTTCTATTGCTATCTTGTTGTGGACAATCAAATGCCTTATGGAAAACATTTCCACACCTATAACCTTATTAGCAAAAAATCTTTTAAGAAAAAAATTGGTGAACCAAAAGTACAAGTTTTCTTGAGCAATATCATTTCTAGGTCAACTTCTATTGCTATCTTGTTGGGTTTGTGGGCACTCAAATTCCTTATGGAAAACTTTTCCACACCTATAATCTTATTAGCCAAAAATCTTTTAAGAAAAAAATTGGTGAGCCAAAAGTATAAGATTGTTTGAAAAATTTGGGAAAAATAAAATCTATCACCAAGTTTTCAAGACAGGGATGGTAGGGGATGGGGGTGTTGAACTTAAGGGATTTCTCTTTGTGATCTATTTTTAGGGATGGAAAAAGGTACGATTACACACAAAATAGGGAAAATTTAAAATATATAGGGGAATTTCAAACATTCATATGATATTGATAAAGCATTTATCATATACATTAGGGATCCTTAATACATAACATGTTTAAATTGAGAGTTGACATTAGTGTTGAAGAAATTAACAAATGTCAAAATTTAATTGCTTTCATAATTTATTGTCAATATTCAAGTGATCTTGAAAAATAGTGTACAAATTACAATAAAATGCTTAACAATTACATGTTTAACTTTCGACTACAATATGAAAATACAAAAACAAAGAAAGTTTTATTTTATTTCCTCCCAATTTTGAGCAAGTTGGGGTGTGGAGGCTGTTGGTATCTAAAATCAGTTTTCTTTGTCCAACATCAATCAAATAGTTGATGACAAGTACCGTGGTAGTTACAAATTTCAAACATATATTATGTCACTAGTCATTTACTTCTCATTAAGTATCACATCGGGTTATGGAGTAGCCAGCCTATGTGTAATGTCCTGAACTAAAACAATCATGCAAATGTAATTCTTGACCTTCCACAAATATTTAATAATTGAATAACAACACTAGCGGGCCATATTAATTAATCATATCTTGGACAACTCAGATTTAAATTACAGTTTATACATCAGCATATCGGCACTTTCATCACACACCAATCAACAATGGCAACCTAACACCCGAACTTCTTATTATAATGAACAACAAACACAAATGTAATTCCTGCTCTCTTTCTTATTGCATTAATGCCTATCTTACATCCAAATGATTCTGCAACAACAGCAATTGATAACAACACTAATGACAAATAGGATCAATATATTGTAGCAGGAGTGCACATCCAATAAAGCTCAAATGCGAACTCTGTGTGAGATTTCCCTCCAAAACCATTAAGGTCTTCATTAGAGGATTCCCACACTTGAACACAAGTGCATATAATGATTTATGAATGGAATTTGGTTAACTGTAGACGATGATCCCAAATGAAACATTCACTCTTTTATATCCTCCACAAACAGAATAGGTCATTCACCATTCAAATCTGCAATTTTAAATTTGCAGTCATCATAGGCAGGAAACGTTCCATTTTGAAAATATGGAAACATTCCATTTTGAATATATGGCACCAAAAAATAGACTACTGGAAACAATACAACACATTCTGAAAAGTTAGGAGGGGAATGGAAGCATATGTGAAAATATCGAGGATCAGGTGCTGGCCATAACACAAGACTCAAACTATAGGACGAGGTGTCAGGGGTTGAGTAATGAGCACGCTGGTAAGGGAACTTTGAAAGAAAAAGCATACTCGTGAATGGAAAATATATACTAATAGAAACAGAGAAGATGCAAGCACAAACCTAATATGTAGAGACTTAGATTGACTGGAAAACAAGAAAAAACACTAGGGCATGCGTAACCTTTTAGTACCTCCTATCCGAGCCAACAAGCATCTACCCCCCATCCAAACATCATCGCATCTGTCTCTTTTAATAGTTTTCAAATTTTACATTTTCTATGAAGTCAGCTTTATTGGGGCTTGCTGAATACTCCGACCTAATGTCATTTGTAGACTATCGTAATCATGACATATTTGCTTGCAATAAAAGATTTTATAAGAGGAGTTATCGAATTCTAAGGATATATTTGTAGTCCTTTCTTTGGAAGAATACATACCATCATAGAAAATAATTTCAAGTTGATTGTTTGTTCTTTTTGCATCAACATTTTGGATCATACTTTATTATCCATCATTGAGATGAGAGATTGCAAAAGAGTGAAAAGATGGATTATAGAGTATGATCCATAAGATTCATTCACAAATGAACACACAATGGAAACTAATGCATTCAATTTCAAATTGCCATGGGAATGATCAGATTCAAGAAGAACATATTCATATCCTATGTTTTCATAAACCGAAAGCTTGACTTTTTCTCCAAACAATAATTAATTAGAATACAGGAAAATATACATGTATAGGAATAACAAGACATATGCCAAAAAAGGCACCTTCAAAGGATGACATCTATGTGGATAACAATTGACAGCCTATGTAGTATCAATGAAGAGTTTTAAAATCACATTAAACATATTAATTACAATACATCTTATTCCTCTTTAACTGAACTGATAGTACTTCGTACTAGTGAATTTATTTTTTATATAGAGAAATCAATGTGTAATTATAATTATAATGTGAATTATATATAATATATATATATAATCATGCAAAGAAAGTTGACTTAGAAGAGATGAAATTTAAAGCATCCAAACAATAGTAACATGAAATTGGATAAATGCAGCTATAAGAACGAATTGAATCTTTCCTATAAAATAGAAATCCCACGCATGGGCAAACTTTAAGCTGATGCTGAGAAGAGGCGTCTATTGACAGCTAGGATGACATCTTTTTTAAATTTCTCAATTTAACCAAAAAAGATATGGACCATCTATTTGCATAAGATTTTACAGATTTAATAATTTTTCATCTAGATTTTTCCACTTCACCCAAAATATCTCAGCCACCTTATATAATCTCCTTACAGTGATATGAATGCAAAGAGCCGTGCTAACTTAGAGGCAATATAAATAAGGAACCGGGAGAGAGAAAGATCCCCCAGAATAAATTCAATACATTGTTTGTTTCTAATCGAAGCAGTAAAAATTAGTAAATAAGGGTTTGAGGATGCATAAAAAATGAGTGACAAAATGTGTCGATGGGTATTCTGAACTTTTCATAAAATCCCAAAAATAAAATAACTTATCTCTGTTCATGTAGAACCAGAAAACGCTGAAAACAGTGGCGAGTATTGCAGTCCTCACGGCTACATGTTTTTTTTGTCGCCGCTGTACATGCTTCCTTTCAAATCTTCTGCTGCTCCATTTTCAGAACCTTCACTTGGTGTATTAAAAATAGTGTTGTAGGTGTTTATTTTCACTTGGTTTTAGGACCTTCACTTGTTTTGAGATAAATGGTATTTTTATGTTGTAAAATGAAATAAGCAATGCATTTGAGATGGATCATTATTTTTATTATTATTAATAAAGAAGAAATGTATCTGAATGGTAATAATGAGTTCTTGATATTAGGTAGTTGTGGCAAATTTTAGGAAGTGATGTTCTTGATCTAATATTACTATTAATATGCGTTGACGTCATTGGGCATAAATGATATTAGGTGATGTGATTTAAATTAACAGACAGATTGGAGTGATTAGGAGTATGGTTTGTTCACTAGTTATTTGTTTGTTTGGTTAATCACATAAACATGCTTTGAATCTGCATATCTTTCAGATTATAATTATGATTTTATGTAATTTTCAGCAGAGGAAATGTGTTTAGAGATTCTGAAAAAACTAAAATTGAAAGATGCTGTTCGCTCTTCTGTGGTTTCTAAACAATGGTTTGCACTAGTCAAATCATTAAGAACAATCAGTTGTTCTGATTCTGATTTGCTTTATGTCGATGACCTTAAGCGTTTACAAAGTTTTCCTGAAATGGAACATTTGTGCATCAACAATCTGCGAGTCCCATATAGAGCGGTTACTCTTTTCTTTTTCTTTGCTTTGTTTTGTACTCTTTTTCTTTGAATTAAAGTGCTTGAATTATTTGTCGTGGTTGATTTGTGATTTTTATGTATTTTTTTGAAATCAGATGTGGCCACTGCGGAAGCTGGATCTGTCACTTGGAAATTTGAGGACATTAATACTGAATATCGATGATGCACGTGAGCAATATCTTGCAGGTTCTGTGGCGTTATTGTATTGCATTCTGAGAGGTTCTCATTCGCTGAGAACATTCAAAATTAATGGCTTGGGACAAAAGGTAGATGACGAATTTGAATATGATGTTGAGAACCTTAGACTGGTATTTTCGCAAGCTGAGATAACTATCATAAAGAATCAAGAAGAGTCCTAGCTCAACAACCTTCTTTCTTCAGAGGATGAAGATGATGGGAACATGAAATAATTGAAGAGAGAAAAGAGTCAATAATGAAACTTTCAATTTTGAATACAAACTTTTATGGGTGCAAGTATTTTATATTTGATATCGTTAAATAAAGATTGTATGGAGAACAAGTACTTCACTGTTTAAATAATTAAAGACTTAAAATAACTTAAAATAAGCTCGTCTCATGTCTCCAAGCTAATAAATAGTTGGAGTGTTTCTATACAATGTTTTAATTTTAGGAAAAGGATAAAGTGGAATCTTTTCTTATTTGATTGAAAATTTAATTTAAAAATAGTATTTGAGAGTCTCTTAAAAATAAGTTGCTAAGCACAACATGAGGATGGGCCCTTTGTCTGATCTTCAATCTTAGCAATGTGAGTGAAATATGTAATGTGGAGTTTATGAATATGGTTCCATAGCTATAGTTATGATTATTAGTTATTTATATATTCTAAATTTGAGCATTTTAATAAAAAAATTATTATTTCAATAGAAATGTTATTTTTTTGTGAAGTTGTAAAATATAAAGATGTAGTTAGTATAATAATAATAATTATACACAAAATGTTGAAGTTTTTACTATTGAATAAACAATTTATTTCTTGTACATTTGGTAAATGATATTTGTTTGTCAAATGTTATGGAGTCCAAATTGTAAAGCTATTTGGTATTGTACTTGAAATTACTTGTGTAAAACAAATTTGCAAACTTTGTGAAGTACATTTCATTTTCCTAGATTTATTAGACTTTGTACTATTTACCTTTAGAAATTTTTGATGATATGGAACTATGAGAAAGAAACAAAACATGGGAATTGGAAGAAATTTGTAAAAATAATTATAGTATTTGTGGCTTGGGTAAAAATAAAGGAACAATGGGCTATTATAAGTTATATAAGATTTTATTTGTTAATATGAATTTATTGATTATTTGTTTGAAATGAGCTAAATTATTTTCTAATATTATTGTTTTGACAAATTTATTTATGAGGTTTACAACTTTGTGTGTTCTTGTTGAAAGGTGATTTGGCTACAATACAACATTATAATATATTAGTTCAAGAAAAATAATGAAGATAGTTACATGTTGATATGATGCAAATAATTTTAGCTTAATAATGTTATTTTTTTCCTAGATTTGATATAGAAAAAGATCTTAAAAGAGTTTTCAAAATCTATGAATCAAATATGAGTAGGTTTTGGCATTGAATATCGCATCTTCTTTTCATCTATGTTCTTATTTTAATAATATGCTCATGCTCTAATGTGTACTCACAAGAGAGAAATTCTATGGTGGGCAATTGACATTGACTCTCTAGTATTTGCTTACCTTTTTTAAGAAAATTTAAGATCAGGAGTCTTTCTTTTTTGTTAATTTAATAGCTTCTATGGGCCAACTCCATTTTCATTAATATCAAATAAGCACATTACATTGCCCTCATTTCCTATAGCTTCTTAGGCTCCTAGGCTTCATAATAGAATAGAGCATGAACAATTTTAATTACATAAGCTAATCACCATTATCTATTGAACTTTGTTAGCACTATGGAGCTGATATTGCTAACATATATACCAAACAACGACATAATACCACAACAAAATTTCTACCAATATACCAAAATGTACAAGTAGTAGTGCATATTCTATACTATTAATTAGCTAACACTTTAACAAACTATGTAGACACGATGAGAGGCACTCTTATCTACTCTTCTTCTTAACTTATAGATTTTGTAACTAGCGTAGCCTTTGCAACCACTGGGCACTCCAAACCACATGCATGATGGGTCGAGCTCCTTATAATTTCCTCCACATCTGAGCAATCATTTTCCTTGCATTCCTCACCATACACTGGGAGCTCAACCAACTCATCAATACCATTATCTTCCTCATCATCTTTGAACAATCCTTCCTCCCTCATATAATTCATCAGCCACTCGTCCTTCAGGTAGGAAACAATGTGAGATGACTACTACAGAAAGATAATGCTCCACTCCATATCACCTCATCTATCTTCCAGTAGGTCTAATCCAGAGTCATTGTTGGGTGGCTAAAAGAAGTTGAGCACCATTTTTGGGCAAAAAGTGGAAGTATTTTCCTTGTTTTTCAAATTTTTTCTCAATTGATGTTGAAAATTGAGGAACCTAAAGATTGAATCGCAAAAGATTTCAAGAGTAGAAAATGTAGTGCTCATAGTCTACTTTTCAAATATCTAATTTATTTCAATACCCACATAGTAGAAATTACTTTTTGGTGGGCATGTCTAAAAACTACTTTTTTAAAATGAATGTTTCAAGAAAATACCATACACGTGTACAACCACCATATTTTGACCTAAACAAAGGAATTTTTGTGAGTTCTTTTCGGGGAAGATACATAAGACACCAAAGATTGATGAGCATATTTTTTTCTAAATTAATTTTTGATTGACTATAAAGTCTTTTTTTGAAACCTCTAGTATATGACCGCCATAAATTAATGTAAACTTAACATTTTTTCAAATTTTTTTTTTTTATCTTCAAGGAAATTCTATGTAGATATATATCATATAATTTATTTTCCAAAAAACATAAAAACAAAAAACTTATTAAAATTTTAGTGAACCTCACTATGTCAAGTTTACATAACAAATTCAAGAATAATAAATAATGCAAAAATAGTAAAATTAATCAAATCACCACAAACATTACATTTTTGAATTCTACACAGTAAGAAGTCCAATGGGTTTTTATTTCGTCAAAAATTCAATCAAGAAGGCCTACAAAAAATTTTAGCAAGGTAGAAATCAAGGATTTCATTACTTTAGCCATTATTTTGCAAGTCCAAAATATACGCTTGGTCCCACCAATGAAATCCAAAGTGGGGGGATGTGTTCCACCACAAAATATAAGAAACATGTACGCATTATTTAAAATTAAAATAACATGTACCTATTTTGTTTATTTACCATTAAGTTAGAAACGAGTGCCCATTTTTAAACACATACCCATTTGGTTTAAAAATAATGCATACATATTTCTTATATATCCATTGCCTGCAAAAAATAGACCAAAAATATAAATTTCAATGGTTGAATGATTATTTAATCATTGTTTGAATGATCTACAATAGTAGAAGGAATTGTTGGTTTATGGGCACTGATTAGATAAGTATTGTACGCTTTTGAGTTGACACATCAAACATTTCCCTTGGTTGAATCGTTAAGCTTTTCCCTAGGTTGCCTCGTCAAGTACTTGTTAACCAAAATAAGTCTTGTTATAATGTGATGTAGAGTGGCAGGGAAGCCTACAAGGTTGTATGTCTCAGGGTTAGCCTTAACAAAGGAGATAGTTTATGTTTTGCTATTGCCCAATCAGACCCAACAGGATATTGGTTCTGAGACAAAGTCCTTTACTGATGACTATAGTTCAAGTACCTAGGCTCGGGTTTTGGTACACAGAGGTGGGAACTAGTGATAGGGAGTGGAATGGTTCCCCTTTATAAACTAGATTATCCAACAATAACCCTTAGTGTTTGAGGAAGGTTGGATCAAGTGGATGGAAAAACTGGCTTAAATCACGCCTATTTCTAGTAGCCCTCGGGCATAGGTTTTAGGGGATCAATTCACAGGGGGTTTGTCATCAAGACAACCCGATCACCCTTAGGAGTACCTTTTTTAGAGGTGCAAAAGGATATGGAATTATGAGGAATGGATCTCACAGCAGACCTTCCTATCCTTAGGGGTATCCTGAACCTATTAGGCCTAATTTGGGTCCCTTATTGAAGAAATCTTCACCATTCGATGATCTCCATCTTGCCAGAATTTCCAATGATTGCCTTCAGGTTCCTCATCACTGAATCCACAACTAGTTTATGGGTTTCCACTCCCAAAACTCTGCTACATGCTCAATTACCCATCTCCAGAGCCAAGCACATGAGGATTCTCGGGCTAGGACTCACTGGGAAATGCATTGAGATAGGTCTTCTTGGCCTCATTCTTTAGAATACATAAGCATGATGCCTGAACTCACATCCCTCATGTTTTTGGCTTAGAGCATTGGAGGGAGCCTGAGTTAGGGCCAAAATAATTTACCAGCCTCACAATTCCCTGGTTTTGAATAGTCCAGAGGAGGTTGCAGATATCTCTCTCTAAGAATTGATTCAGGCTTTCAAAACTGTTGCATAGGGATAGGAACTCACTGGTCAACCAAAATAATAATGATCCTCAATAATCGACGACACTACACATATGTACCAAGTAGGGAAACACAGAAAAAACATAGAAAAACTAGTGAAAAATGTATTTTGTTGCCAGAAACTGTTCTTCACATTCATCCACACTATTTTATCATCCATGACGATGCATTCAAATAAACATCCCAAGGCTCCCAACTGAAATGTAGGTGGTTGTAGCTATTGGAGAGGTGGTTTAGACACCAAAAACAAAAAAGTGCAACAATTGACAAAAGTTGTTGAGCAACATTTTTGAAACTTTTTAGCAATTGTTGCCAGTTTCAAAAACTTAGAGACGAGCCTAATCTTCTAGGTCCTAGATGACCCTAAGACAAGACCTATGACTAAAACAAATAAAAATGATCATCTGACCAACTTTGACCAAGAGATTTATATGAGCATATACTTGGCAAAGGGCCTCCAAATGGATCTTATTACAAAGCCACAAGGTCCAAATCAAATCAATATGAACCTAATAGGTCCAAATCAAATCAATATGCTTCCTTGCACAAAAAATTACATAGAAATCAATAGGAAGCCAGAATTCTAAATATTTACAGCCTTGGGGCCTTATGGAGGTGCTCTTGCACCATACTCCCCCTGTTGGTTTGAGCTCAAGTTCCCACTTGAGAGGAGATCTTTGAGAGAGACTCCATGCTTGGAAATGGTTGGTTCATCCATCCAGTTGCATCAATATCTGGAAGTCCCTTTCATTTGATAAGGTATTGAAGGTAAGTGTTTTTCCTTGTCTTCTTGAGGACTTTGCTATCAAGAATCCTTTGAATCTAAGCAGGCTGACTTGGTGGAAGATCTGTAACCCACTCCTCATTTTCTGGTGTAACTCCTTGGTCTAAAGTACCTACAACAACCTTACAAAGTGTTAAATTAAAAACATTAAAAATGGGTGAGATGTTGAGAGTAGGTGGCAAAGTGATCTCGTAAGTGTTCTCCCCAAATTTGTGTAGTATAGCGCATGGGCCCACTTTCTTCATCTGTAGCTTTGAGTAATTTCCTTTGGGTAGCCTTTCTTTCCTAAGGTAAGTCCACACCTTGTCTCCTTCTTTAAAATGAACTTCCATTCTCCTTTTATCTGTTGTTGCTTTGTATTTGGTAGAGGCTTGTTGGAGACTGATTTTATCCTTCTCTTGGACCTATTTAATGAGTTGTGCCAACTCTTCACCTTGAGCACTGATTGGTGTGTCATTAGGTAGGTCTCTTAACTCCATTATACCCCTTGGGTGAGTGCCATAGACTTTTTGCAAAGGGTTCTTGCATGTGGATCTATTTATGGAATCATTGAATGCATATTCAGCTTGTGGAAGTATTGTGTCCCATGTTGTCCCATACTATTTTATGAGGAATCTAAGAAGGTTTCACAATGATCTATTGACAACTTCAATTTTCCCATCCATTTGAGGATGGTAGGCAGAGCTATATGATAAATTAGTGCCTAGTTTTCACCATAAAGTACTCCAAAAATTCCATTGAAATGTTACATCTATGTCAGAGATAATGTTGAGGGGTAGGCCATGAATCCTGATCACTACTTCCCTCAATAAGAGGTGAGCAATGTGAGAGGCATCATGTATACTTTTGCAAGGGATGAAGTGAGCCATTTTATTGAACCTATCCACCACCACAAAGACATTGGCATAGCCCTCTTTAGTTCTAGTAAGACCCATAACAAAATCCATAGAAATACTTTCCCAAGGTTTTCTAGGAATAGGGAGAGGTTGGTATAAGCCTTGGTTTATTGATACACCTTTGGCTTTCTGACCAATTACACAACCTTTAATAAACTTCCTTACATCAGTCTGTAATTTTGGCCAATGGTAATGCCTTTTGACTTATTCCAATGTTTTATCTAGCCCAAAGTAGCCTCCCATGCCTCCATAATGTTTCTCTTGAATTAGATTGGTCCTCATTGAGCATTTAGGTATGCATAGTTGACTGTCTTTGAAGAGTAAGCCATCTTGAATCAGTAATTCTAAAAAATTAGTATGATATCTATTTATGATTTTAGTACAAACCTCATAGGCCTCACCAAAATTTGAGTCTCCAGCATATAGGTCCTTCAAGGCATCAATACCCATGCTTTTGATTTGAACTTCTTGAATTATAACCACTCTCCTACTTAGTGCATCTGCCACTTTGCTGGCTTGCCCTTTTTCAAGCTTGATTGTGAAAGTGTAGGCCTGCAATTGTTCTATCCACTTTATATGTATGCAACTCAACTTGTCTTGAGAATTTAGATAGCTTAGGGCATGGTTATCTATGAAAACCACAAATTATTTTGGGAGAAGACCTAGTGTCTCCATTTTTTAGTGCTTGTACCATGGCATATAGTTCTCGACCATAGGTAGAATATTTTTGCTTTGCCTCATTCAGATTTTCTAAAAAGAAAGCTATTGCTCTGCCTTCATAGCTTAGGACAACCCCTATGGCTAGATTACTAGCATTGGTTTGAATAGTGAACACCTTATGGAAATCAGGGAGCACAATTATAGGGTATTGAGAGACTCAAGACTTCAAATATTCAAATAAATTATTGGCTTCTTCTGTCCAAGAAAATTTTACCTTTTTGCCTCCTTTTATGGTTTCTAAAATTGGTGCACAAATGTGGCTAAAGTCCTTGATGAACTTGTAAAATGTGGCCAATCCATGGAATCTTTTGACCTCAAAAGGGTTCTTTGTAGGTGGCCAATTGAGAATAGCTTCTACCTTTGTCTTTTCCATCTTCAAGGTGCCCTTGGCTATCACAAAACCCAAAAATATCAGTTCTTCCTACATGAAATTATATTTTTCCAAATTGATTAGTAATTGTGTATCATGAAACCTTTTAAGAACTTTTTCAATATGCTTGAGGTTTTCATCTTTATTACTATTGTAAATAAGAATATCATCAAGATAGACTACTTCAAATTTTCCAATCATATCATGCAGGAGTTCATTCATGAGTCTCATAAATGTACTTGGAGCATTGCTAAGCCCAAATGGAATTACAAGCCATTCATACACCCCTTCAGTAGTCTTGAATTTCATCTTCCATTCATCCCCTAGCCTTATCCTTATTTGGTGGTATCCTGATTTTAGATCCATCTTTGTGAAGTAACATGCCTCTCCTAGTTGATCCAAAAGATCTTCAATCCTGGGTATTGGAAACCTATACCCGGTTTATCCAATTGTTTTGTCAAACAATTTATTTCTTGTACATTTGGTAAATGATATTTATTTGTCAAATGTTATGGAGTCCAAATTGTAAAGCTATTTGGTATTGTATTTGAAATTACTTGTATAAAACAAATTTGCAAACTTTGTGAAGTACATTTCATTTTCCTAGATTTATTAGACTTTCTACTTGTTACCCAAATTTTCCTATGCATACAAATTTGGTAGAAAACCATCCCTAGGCCTCTATTTTTATCTTGTCAAACACCCCAAAAAATTTCATGAGTCTACCTCTTTTCCCCTGGTCTCTGCAATATCTTTTAGGTCTCTAGCTAGAAGAAAAACCCTTAGAAAAATTCATAAACTAGCCGTTACCCTACAAAACCCTTTGGCCACGTTATATTTCTATGTTACTTTATCTCGGTCACTTAAGTTCTCATATTTCCATATGCCTTTTTAAATCCTTCATTCACCAAGTCTCTGATTCCCAGTGGTTAACCCATTAACACTCAGCGATCCCACAAGCGGTTACCATTTCCTTTGGTGGTCTCAGATCGACAGCCAGGTCCAAATTCTAGATCTGACAATTGTCGCATGATCTCATGGCCCTAAAAGATTCCATGAGATCTTGCGATGATTATCAATCTTCCTACCTAAAAAGTACATCTTGTCAGTAGGACCGGTGCCACCTCATCCGATTTGGCAGCTCCTGATTTGTCGGTGGTGTCTGACTCGACAAGTTGTCAGTGGGGCCATCTTCTTTGGTAGGTTAAGTTCTGACTTAATCATGTGGTTGTTGTTATACCGGAGGCTCAAGATGCACATGTTTTATCATGGTGGTATAGCCACAGCCATTGATCCTTCTCCATCGCCTGGCTTCTAATAGTGGTTCCTATGTCAAAGATAGATGCTACATGTATCTCAGCTCTCAATTTCTCATTGGCTAGTGGTGTGTGATGTGGAAATCTGTCAGTGGAACCAGCCCCTTTCGGCAGTCAGAGGCTCTGACATCTGTAGAGGATCGACGGTCAGCGTATGTTTGCAAGGGTTTGTGTCAGGGCTCATGATCATGAGACAACCATGGATCTTGCTTTATCTCTGAGCTCTGTCAGGTGGGTCTAATATCAAAAGGTATGCAACGTGTATCCGAAATGGCGCAGTTTGATTGGTTGGTTGGTATGCTACATGGCGGTTGTCAATGGGCCCATGGGGTCAAGCCTTTCTAAAGTGATTAACTCTCAACAAGATATCGTAGCTATCATTACACCGCAGATCCAAAAAGCTTGATCATTACGATCACGGCATAGTGACAGTCGTCCGATGGTGTTCTTAGGGACATGGGTCCAAAGTCTGCCAGGTGCGATGACATGCTCGATTTTTATCACCTACTGACTTCAAGGTGGCATTTGACTTGTCAGTGGGGGATTTTAAGTTGTTTTCTCAGTGCATCATGGTTGTTCATCTGCCAGGAAGGGTTTCTCATCGACGGTTGCATATTAAAAATTTTCCGCTAGCTGTTATATTTAAAAAATTTGAATGCTTTCTACTAGTTTTGCTAGGGTTTTGGGTTCTTTCAACAATTCACGACATCAGTTAGCTCAGGAATTGATTTCTCAAGACTGTTGTGGTTGAGAGGGGGATGGAGGTGATTGTTGGTCAGTGTTGTAGACTCCTTTGCCGCGTTTTCATGGCAGGAAGTGCTAGAAAGAGTTGGCGCCACCTTTTCAAGTGGTACTGTTATCCAGAGATTTGTGATTGGATTTGAAGCCTTCATGGCATAGCGGAGTTGCAGATGGGTTGGTGGGCCAAGGTTGTTGCATCTGCAGGTGTTTTCAGTTCAAAAGGATCAACATGTAAGAGAGATATGATTTGATCATCGGTTCTCAGAGATTTTCATTAATAGGTGATCAGTACCCTGGGGTATGATATCATTGTTTAACCTTGTAACCCTACTTAGGGTTTTTGACTCCTACCTGCATGCAGTTGAGTATGTATATAATGTATTTTTGGAGCTTTTAAGCTCAAAGTTGGACAATTGTAAAAGGAGAAATTCACCTTTCTTGAGAGTCATCTGTGGCATTTTTTCTGCCCTCTGGCTTCTACAGTTGTATTTCTCCCATTGATTATCCAAACACTGCAGAGGTATTTTGTGACAATTTCTCATGTCCCTATGCTTCCTTGTTTGTATTCTCTCTTATTGAATTGAATTATATGTATGTTTTTGAATGATATCTCAGGTTTCTTGATCCCTCTTTCTTTCTACAATTTTGTGTATCATTGTGGATGACTTGATGTGAGTGCTTTTGTGGGTATACTTCAACCCCTTAACTATCTTGTCTCATTCCTATACCTAGTTGCAGAGGTGAATGTTTGTTTGTAGGTCATAGATTGTTGTCTAATTCCAAAGGGTGTTATTGTTTGTGAAATAATCTCTCTTTCCCTGAATAACTCTTTTTATCTTCAAGCCCTCCTATGAAATACTTATGCAAATCTATTTAGTGAGTTGTGATCTCCTAGACCTAAGTTTCTCATTTGATTTCATCCCATATACTGAGATCCAAAACCTAGTTTCGGTGCATCACCTAGTAGGTAGTTTGCTTTCAGTCATTTGCCTTTCCAAGCATTCTTTCTATCCCTTTCCCTCAAAAGTTTTACTTTTCATGTCAAGGAGAAAATTAAGGTGATTATCCAAGAGGAACTAGCCTAGAACCTAGAGGTCTCATCTCAATTAGCAAAGGTCCCACAACCTAGAGATGATTCCCATGTTATAATGAGTTATCAAGACCAAGAGAGCTTGAAACAAAGGCACAAACTTAGTGTATAACAATTCTGGCATGCCCTGTGGAACTAAAAAGAAGTTCATTGTTTGAAGATTATGTTATCTCTAATATATAGGTTGCATAAAATAGGCTTTTAGAAGTCATTCTACTAAGTATATCTAGTGGCTCCACTCGTTTCAAGGATTAGGGCTAACTTTGTTCAAGGTTTATGAGAAAGATTGAGACTAGGAGCTCAAAGCCCACTAAATTTTTAGAGTTTCCCTCAAGAAGAAGTCACAAAGGGAGGTCAACTCAAAGAACATCCCCTGCAAGAAGAGTTCAATCAACACCTCCTAATACTTCAGAAAGGAGACCTTTTCCCTTTCATTCCAGAAGAAGAGGTAGATCTCTAACTAGAGATCTAGAGGAGGATTCAAATCCAATAGTAAATACAGCTCATATAGTTGTTAATCTTTAGATTCCAGCTCACTTTTCCCCTAGGACTACTACTTATAAAATCATGAGGGCTGGATACTATTGGCCATCTATCTTTAAGGATAGTCATGATTATGTTAGAAAATGTATCAAGTTTTCCATGTTTGCAGGAAAAGAAAGGCTTGCAACCTTGCCCCTACAACCAGTCAGAATAGAGCAACCCTTCATGAAGTGGGGTATAGATTTCATTGGCATGATCAACCCTCCATCTAGTGCAAGCCATAAATGGATAATTACTGCAATAGATTACTTCACCAGATGGATAGAGGTAGTTGCATTAAAAGAGGCCAATGAGAGTGTTGTCCTAAGCTTTTATGATGATATAATTCATAGGTTTGGCACTCCTGATTCCATAATTTCAGATAATGCCTTAGCATTCACAGGCCTCAAAGTCTCAGAGTGGGCGGTCAAGAATGGCATCTATCTGAATACCAGTTCCAATTACTACCCTCAAGGCAATGGCTTGGTAGAATCCACAAATAAGAACCTGATTAGGATAATCAAGAAGACTCTGCAAGATAATCAGAGAGATTAGCATACTAAGTTGAGGTCTACATTGTGGTTAGAGAGAATTACCCCAAAGAAAATCATTGGTAATTCTCCTTATGTGCTAGTATATGGCAGAGAGACAAAGTTTTCCATTTCAACTAAATTACTAGCTTTGGACCTAGCTACTCAGTATGCCCTATTTGATGAAGGAGATCCCTTGCAGGTCAAGTATGCTCAATTGATGGAATTAGAGGAACACAAAGACAAATCAATGCAAGATATAGAATTCCATCAAATTTAGACAAAGAGGAGCTTTGATAAAAGGGCCAGAGTTAAAAATTTCAAGGTTGGAGATATAGTCCTCAAGTGGGATGAGTTCAGTTCTAGACCTGGCAGGCACACAACATTTGACTCCTTTTGGGGTGGACCATTTGTAATCACAGAGTGCAAGGGATCTAATTCTTTTCATCTATCAACTCTTGAAGGAGCTGCCTTGCCTATCTCTATGAATGGTTTCCACTTGAAGCCTTATTTTGAGGTTAACCCCTCTGTAAATTTTGTAAAAAAGTTTCCATGTTTTCTTTCCTTGCTTTCTAGTTTAGTTTCCTACTTTTCAAGAAGTGCTTTGAGCACATTTTTCAATTTTGGCCCTCTGAGGAGATTTTTGTTCCTATAATAACCCCATTCCCAATGGAGTGTCAAGGTCACTGGTTTCCCATGTCTAGTAGGCTGACATCCAGTTGAAATCGCCAAAATGTTACCCAAATTTTCCTATGGATACAAATTTGGCAGAAAACCATCCCCAGGCCTTTGTTTTTATTTTTTCAAACACCCCAAAAAATTTCATGAGTCTACCTATTTTCCCCTGGTCTCTGCAATATCTTTTAGGTCTCTAGCTAGAAGAAAAACCCATAGAAAAAATCATAAACTAGTTGTTACCCTGCAAAAACCTTTGACCGCGTTATATTTCTATGTTAATTTATCCTGGTCACTTAAGTTCTCATATTTCCACATGCCTTTTTAAATCCTTCAGTCGCCAAGTCTTTGATTCCTGACGGTTAACCCCTTAACACTCAGTGATCCTGCAAACGGTTACCATTTCATTTGGCGGTCTCAGATCGGCAAACAGGTCAAGATTCTAGATCTGACGGTTGTCACATGATCTCATGGCCTTGAAAGATTCCATGAGATCTTGCGATGATTGTCGATCTACCTACCTGCAGAGTTCATCTTGTTAGTAGGACTAGTGCCACCTCATCTGATTTGGTAGCTCCTAATTTGTCAGCAGTGTCTGATTCGGCAGGTTGTCCGTGGGGCCGTCTTTTTTGGTGGGTTAAGTTCTGACTTAATCATGTGGTCATCATTATACCGGAGGCTCAAGATGCACACGTTTTAACATGGTAGTATAGTGATAGCTGTTGATCCTTCTCCATCACCTGGCTTCTGACAGTGGGTCTTGTGTTAGAGATAGATGCTACGTGTATCTCAGTTGTTAGTTTCTCATTGGCTAGTGGTGTGCGATGTGGAAATGTGTCAGTGGGACCGGCCCCTTTAGACAGTCAGAGGCTCTAACATCTATAGAGGATCGATAGTCAACATATGTTCACAAGGGTTTGTGTTAGGGCTCACGATCATGAGATAGCCATGGATCTTTCTTTATCTTTGGGCTTTGTCAGGTGGGTCTGATGTCAGAAGGTATGCAACATGTATTCGAAATGGCATAGTTTGATTGGTTGGTTGGTATGCTACGTGGTGGTTGTCAGTGGGCCCATGGGGTCAAGGCTTTCTAAAGTGATTAACTCTTAATAGGATCTTACGGCTTTCATTACACTGCAGATCCAAAAAGCTAGATCGTTACGATCGTGGTATAGCAAAAGCCATCTGATGGTGTTCTCAGGGACATGGGTCCAAGGTTTGTGAGGTGTGATGATGTGCTTGATTTTTATTGGTTGCTGACTTCCAGGTGGCATTTGACTTGTCAGAGGGGGATTTTAAGTTGTTTTCTTAGTGCATCATGGCCGTTCATCTGCTGGGAAGGGTTTATCATCAATGGTTGCATTTTGAAAATTTTCCGCTAGCCATTATATTTAAAAATTTTGAATTATTTCTGCTAGTTTTGCTAGGGTTTTGTGTTCTTTCATCCATGCACGACATTGGTTAGCTCAGGAATTGATTTCTTAGGATAGTTGTGGTTGAGAGGGGGATGGAGATGACTATTGGTTGGTGTTGCAGAGTCCTTTGCCATTTTTTCATGGCAGGAAGTGCTGGAAAGAGTTGGCACCACCTTTTCAAGCGGTACTGTTATCTAGAGATTTGTGATCAGATTTGAAGCCTTCATGGCTTAGTGGAGTTCCAGATGGGTTGGTGGGCCAAGGTTGTTGTGTCTACAGGTATTTTTAGTTCAGAAGGATTAGCATGCAAGAGAGATATGATTTGATCACCGGTTCTCAGAGATTTTCATTAATAGGTGATCAGTTTCCTAGGGTTTGATATCATTGTTTAACCTTGTAACCCTACTTAGGTTTTTGACTCCTACCTGT
The DNA here is from genome assembly GCA_027943335.1 of Chamaecyparis obtusa. Lineage (NCBI taxonomy): Eukaryota > Viridiplantae > Streptophyta > Pinopsida > Cupressales > Cupressaceae > Chamaecyparis > Chamaecyparis obtusa. The sequence continues at coordinate 2,479,329 of BSBK01000682.1, read as the reverse complement.
GTGTAGTTGAGTATGTATATAATGTATTTTTGGAGCTTTTAAGCTCAGATTTGGACAATTGTAAAAGGAGAAATTCACCTTTCTTGAGAGTCATCTGTGGCATTTTTTCTGCCCTCTGGCTTCTACAATTGTATTTCTCCCATTGATTATCCAAACACTGCAGAGGTATTTTGTGACAATTTCTCATGTCCCTATGCTTCCTTGTTTGTATTCTCTCTTATTGAATTGAAGTATATGTATGTTTTTGAATGATATCTCAGGTTTCCTGATCCCTCTTTCTTTCTGCAATTTTGTGTATCATTGTGGATGACTTGATGTGAGTACTTTTGTGGGTATACTTCAACCCCTTAACTATCTTGTCTCATTCCTATACCTAGTTTCAGAGGTGAATGTTTGTTTGCAGGTCATAGATTGTTGTCTAATTCCAAAGGGTGTTATTGTTTGTGAAATAATCTCTCTTTCCCTAAATAACTCTTTTTATCTTCAGGCCCTCCTATGAAATACATATGCAAACCTATTTAGTGAGTTGTGATCTCCTAGACCTAAGTTGCTCATTTGCTTTCATCCCATATACTGAGATCCAAAACCTAGTTTTGGTGCATCACGTAGTAGGTAGTTTTCTTTCAGTAAATTCCCTTTCCAAGCATTCCATCTATCCCCTTCCCTCAAAATTTTTACTTTTCATTTCAAGGAGCAAATTAAGGTGATTATCCAAGAGGAACCAGCCTAGAACCTGGAGGTCTCATCTCAGTTAGCAAAGGTCCCACAACCTAGAGATGATTCCCATGTTATACTAAGTTATCAAGACCAAGAGAGCTTGAAACAAAGGTGCAAACTTAGTGTATAAAAATTATGGCAAGCCCGGTGGGACTTAAAAGAAGTTCATTTTTTGAAGATTATGCTATCTCTGATATAAATATTGCATAAAATAGGTTTTTAGAAGTCATTCTACCAAGTATATCTGGTGACTCCACTCATTTCAAGGATCAGGGCTAACCTTGTTCAAGGTTTATGAGAAAGATTGAGACTAGGAGCTCAAAGCCCACTAAATTTTTTGAATTGCCCTCAAGAAGAAGTCACAAAGGCATGTCAACTCAAAGAACATTCCCTACAAGAAGAGTTCAATCAACACCTCCTGATACTTTAGAAAGGAGACCTTTTCCCTTTCATTCCAAAAGAAGAGGCAGATCTCTAACCAGAGATCTCCTTAAGAGCCTATAGGCCTAAGCCATGGATCCTAATGATCCCAAACATTATAAAAACATTAAAATAAACAAAACACCTAAAATTTCCTTTATACCATAGTCAAAAACCCATGGTTTATAACCACATCGATGGTGACTAGGTCTTACAAGTTGGCTTGCTAGACAAAATTTGAAAATTCTAAAAATTCCCTTAGGCATGAATGGCCTTGGGTGAATCATTTTACGACCATAGAAATGTGGATATTTTGAATTTTTGAGGGTGTGCTCCTACGTACTCCCTTGTTTTGAAAACTCAAGTCCCACTTGAGAGTATTTTTTAATCAAGGATCCATGCTAGTTGATACACCCTTTTTTGAGTTGCATCTATCCTCCAGATCGCAAGATCTCAACCAACTCGGACTATGTCAAACAATTCCTAACCCACTAGTCCTAATAGGGCTAATTCACTCAGTTACTTAAGGAAAATTTCACCAGTCAATTATCCAAGGCAAACCACTAATTGAAATGATACTAGGAATCCCAAAGAGACAAAAATCTACTATTATATTGCATTTATCCACTCCTGAAGTGTTGTTGTCACTTCACTCTTCCATTTCCTCCACCAAGCACATAGAGATGCTTGGTCTAGAGCCTAAAAACATACTTCTCAAAACAATCCCTTATTTCATGTGCTGCTAAGGATTTAGATTACATTGACCCTACTTTAATTTCCCCACTTTGTATGGGAATCCCATGAAGCTAAGGCAAGTTAGGGCACTATTTGTTTAGAACCCTGGTTCAAGAGGGTTTCCTGGAAATCTAGAACACAAAATCTTCTAACTCTCGACTCCAATGTCCAAACTAATTCAGACCAAAAGAATTGGAGCCCTAATACATGTCAGATGTTGGATTTAAAAATTTCCTTCTTCTCATGTCTGTACCAATCCATACACGTATTTTTTTATAGTCCAAAACGTAGAGAAAAATATGGATTTTTATTGATTGAATGTAAAATAACATAAGTTTCATCACCTTCCACCATCATTTGTCTTCCACCCACCTGTAAGGGCTATTTGAAGACCTTCCCCAATAGATCCAACCATTTTCAAAGGTTGTGGCCATTGGGAGGTGGTTTTACAATTTAGTAGCAACTTTCCAAAGAAGTTGCCAAACAACATTTCTTACATTTTTGCAAGTTTTTCAAAATGTTGCAATCTTTCTCATAATGAGCCTATAGGCCTAAGAAATGGATCCTAATGATCCCAAACATTAAAAAAAACATTAAAATAAACAAAACACGTACAAGTTCCTTTGGACCATATTCAAAATCCCATGGTTTATAACCACACCAAAGGTGACTAGGTCTTACAAGTTGGCTTGCTACACAAATTAATTTGAAAATTCTAAAAGTCCCTTAGGCATGAATGCCCTTGGGTGAATCCTTTGAGGACAATAGAAATGTGGATGTTTTAAAGAGTGGAGGGGGTGCTCCTACACTAGTTGCTTATTAACTAGTGTTTTTTGTCCCTTAGTGAGTCATGATACATTATATGGGAAAGGGTGTGGAGAGGTGGGCAATTTCAGTTTCTTAATCATTTCAATGGAAACCAAATTCTCTATGGAACCATAATCAATTAGGAGTTTGCATACCTTGCCTTGGCACTTACAATTTTTTTTGAAGAGGGTCTTTCTTTGAGGTGTCTCTTGTTTAGGTGGAACTTGCAGCAGTGCTTGCCTCAACATCAAGCATACTCCTTCCTCGGGATCTAGATCTTTAGATGGGGAGTTTAAACTTTTGGTGTCATCTTGCACAAGTTGAGTCCTTCTTTGACCATGGTTATTGGACCCCACCCTTTCCAGACATTTTTTTGGGTAGTTTGGACAAACTAATTGCAGTTGTAACACTTGAATTTCCCCCCATTTCTTCCTCTTGATCTGCCCCTACCATTGGGTCTCCTGCCCCAATAACCACCCCTTTGGCTACTTTCACCATGAGATTTTTCTTGGTTTTCCTCATTATGAGGGTTGTAACTATGCCCCCTACCATTAGAGGTTCCCCTGCCTCTTCCATTAAATTATGCCCTTGCCTTACCTTTAGAGTTATGGTCTTGTTTCCTTTTCCATTTCTCCTCACCTTTTAGTGCCAATTGATAGAACTTGTGGATAGTAGTGGGAGTATGAAGAGTTAGGTCCTCTTGGATTGATAATTTCAACCCATTTATATATCTTGCTAACTTTTCTTCTTCACTTTTAGCAATTTGTGCCTTAATGCACAACTTCATGAACTCCTTTGTATAGGTTCTCATGTCCAAGTCTTTTTGTTTGAGGTTTTGTTTCCTCCTATGGAGTTACACTCCATAATCTTCGAGTGCATAAAGTTCCTTGATCAGGGATGACAATCTTTTCCATGATGTGATCATGTTTCTGTCATTGTTCACCCTTTCACTTTGGATGAAGTTCCACCAAGTTAAGGCTGCCCCCTTCAACTTGGATTTGGGTATTTTTACCCTCTCTCTTTTGAGAGTGTCTTCACAATCAAAAGAGTTTGACAAAGCCTCCACCCAATCCAATGCAAGGTCAAGATCCATCTTTCCATTAAAGGTGGGTAGTTCCATCTTTTCATCAATGGTTCTCATCCCCTTCTTCCTTATCAAATTCTTTTGCCCCTCTTTTTTCCAACTGGCTCATTAGCTTAGCCACATTTTCCTTCAACCTTCTATTATTTTCCATTTTCTCTTTCACAATTCTTGCCAACTCCATGTTGGTCATTCTCTGAGGGATATCCTCTTCCCCATCAGCCATTCTGACAAACCTCGCAATCTTCTATCCCAAGGTGTACTTGGCTCTGATACCACTTTAATGCAAAGTGTTAGGGAAGCTTACAAGGCTGTAAGTCTCAGGGTTAGCCTTAACAAAGGAGATAGTTTATGTTTTGCAATTGCCCAATCAGACCCAAAAGGATATTGGTTCTGAGACAAAGTCATTTATTGATGACTATAGTTCAAGTACCTAGGCTCGAGTTTTGGTACATAGAGGTTGGAACCAGTGATAGGGATTGGAATGGTTCCCCTTCATAAACCATATTTTCCAACAACAACACTTAGTGTTTGAAGAAGGCTAGATCAAGTGGATGGCAAAACTAGCTTGAATCAAGCCTATTTCTAGTAGCCCTCGGGCATAGGTTTTAGGGGATCAATTCACAGGGGGTTTTTCATTAGGAAAACTTGATCACCCTTAGGAGTACCCTTTTTAGAGGTGCAAAAGGATATGGAATAATGAGGACTAGATCCCACAATGGACCTTCCTATCCTTAGGGGTATCTTGAACCTATTAGGCCTAATTTGGGTCCCTTATTAAAGAATTCTTCACCAGTCGACGATCTCCATCTTGCCATCACTTCCACTGATTTCCTTCAAGTTCCTCATCACTGAATCCATAGTTATTTTGTGGGTTTCCACTCCCAGAACTATGCTACATGCTCAATTACCCATCTCCTGAGCCAAGCACATGAGGATATTTGGGCTAGGGATCACTGGAAAATGCATTAAGATAGGTCTTTGTAGCCTCATTATTTGGAGTACATAAGCATGATGCCTGAAATCACATCCCTCATGTTTTGAGCTTAAACCATTAGAGGAAGCCCAAGTTAGGGCCAAAAAAATTTACCAGCCTCACAATTCCCTAGTTTCAGACAGTCCAGAGGAGGTTGTAGATATCTCTCCCTAGGAATTGATTCAGGCTTTCAAAATTGTTGCATAGGGACAAAAACACACTTTTCAACTGAAATAAAAATGATCCTCAACAATCAACAACACTACACATACGTACCAGGTAGAGAAACATAGAAAAAACATAGAAAAACTAGTGAAAAATATATTTTGTTGCCAAAAACTATTCTTCTCATTCATCCATGTTATTTTATCATCCATGAGGTTGCATACAAATAACCATCCCAATGCTCCCAACTAAAATGTAGGTGGTTGTAGCCGTTGGAGAGGTGGTTTAGACACCAAAAAAAAAAAAAGTGCAATGGTTGACAAAATTTGTTGAGCAACATTTTTGCAACTTTTTAGCAATTGTTGCTAGTTTCAAAAACTTAGAGACTAGCCTAATCTTCTAGGTCCTAGATGACCCTAAGACAAGACCTATGACTAAAACAAATAAAAATGATCCTCTTACCAACTTTGACCAAGAGATTTATATGAGCATCTACTTGGCAAAGGGCCTACAAATGGATCTTATTACAAAGCAACAAGGTCCAAATCTTCAAAGAGGTAACTGGTTCAGGATTAGTGTTTATGCATGTATGAGCTGAGATATCAAGGATAGGTCATGCTTGTCTTCTAGTGGATGCTGGTTAATGTATTGTTCTTTCATAGGTCTCTTCTAAGGGGAGGGTCAAAATCCTTTGATGGATAATAGCATGCTTGAATGCATAGGTGGGTGTTTAGTTGAGGTTTGGTCATGGTGTGTGATTGATGTCAAGCATCAACACATTGAGCATATTGTGTTCTTGTTTCATAACTGTCTCTCACAGTAGGGTGTTTGACTCTGTGGCCCATTAGAGAAGGCACTAGTCTATCAAAGACTTAGGGCATCTTAGCAGACCTTTCAATCCATTTTAAAATCATTTCCTTTCAGTTCCATCCTTTCCCTTTCATGTTGTTAGGATAAGTTTCTAGCTTTCAATCTCATTCCATGCAAGTAGGGCTATTGCATGAGACTTTCTATCATTGGGGTATAGGATACCTATAGGATATTGATTGCTATTCCACATTAATCTGTCTACAAGCCTTTGGTTTTGTCATGAGGTGTCTTGAGTGTGCAGATAAGGCAATACCCACCTGAGTGAATGTGGAGCTCGAAGAAGGAGGATTTCTCTCTATCCTCATCAATTGGTTTGTTTTTCTTGTCAAGCTTGAGTGCCTAACCTATGAGTCTAAGCCCAACTATTTGATTCAAGCTTGGTCTTGCAAGGAAAAGATCCAACAAAATGGTGACTCTGCTAGGGAGAACATAAGGAAAACCTATTAAGGAGCTCTGGTTGCTGTCATATTGAAGTAGTCAAAATCTTTTAACCAGATTAGTTTGGCCCATCCGAGTCACCAACAAAATGGTGACTCTGCTGGGGAGAGTCTAGAGCAGAGTCAGATAAACAAAAGGCATTGACTATATCTTCTCACTAAGTGTTGAGTGGTGACTCTGAGTTCTCTGTTTGATCAGTGTATTTCCTGATAGACAGTGTATTGATCCTGGTTAAGTTTTGGTTGGAAGAAGAAACAAAGTATTTCTTTCCTCTCAACGAGGTGGCAACTCTACACTATCATTTTCTGATGGAGCTGCATGGAGAGCTCTAGATCTACCTTGCTTCCAGCCAAAGGTCTTCTGCTACAAAACTTCTAGGTATTCTTTTGTTGAAATGTATCCCTATCAAGTGTTAAGCACTATTGCAGGGGGATGAGTTGTAGTGGGTAGTTCCTCATGGAGGAATATAGGCCCTTTTATTTTGATGGCATTGAAGGTGCCCCTAATGAGTTCTCTGTTGAGGATGGGAAGTTCTTGCCAAGATTCATGGCTGGTGGATCTATTTTTGCAAGCCAGCATGTTGATGTTGTCATGGGTATTTTTGGAGATATGAATGTTAAACATGAGGATGTTGCCATGAAGTTATTTGTGCACACATTTTATGATGGTGCAAGGAAGTGGTTCTTGTCCTTGCCTTCATGTTCAATCCCTTCTTGGGATGTGTTGAGAGCTAAGTTTGTTGAGCATTTTGATAAAGTTGCTGCTCTCAAGAAGGAATTAGCAAGGCTTAAAATGGTGAACTGGTAGTTAGCAAAGGACATAAGATTGCTAAGAATGGTGGCTCCTGATGATGTTCATGAGGAGGCCAGTGTTTCTGATGTTGAATCTCACTATGCAGAGAGTGTTGACTATGAAGCTGATTTTGAGATCAATGCATATGAGGATGTTGAAGATGAATCTGAGGATGACAATATTTCCTTTTTGTCTATAGATTTTTCTTCTTGTCAACATGAGAAGGCAATTTTCTTGTCCTAGATTGATGATGTTTTGTATGAAGAGGAGAATATTGGATATGATGTAGATGATCACTAATACATTTGGGGGCATTTTGCGATGGCTATGTGTCGCAATTGCGACAGCTATGTGTCGCAATAGCAACACCCATAGACGTCACTATTTTTTAGTCGCAAATTGCAACGTCTATGGGTAGCCGTCACAATTGCGACACATATCCCGTCGCAATGTGACTAAGATTTGTTAGCGGCATGGGCATCGCCCCCCCGTCGCATGGCTTCGGAGGGCCGTTGCAATCGCGACGGGCCTCCCAAGCAATTGCGACGGGTGCCTGCATCGCATTACGACAGGTTGCCGTCGCAATTGCGACGCCCGTGGGTGGATTAAAAAAAATAAAATTATTTAATACATTGCTAATGAACCACATTAATGCTTTTTTCTTTCAACAAATGAGGACAGCCACTGTAAAGACAACATGATAATGTACACTCACTGTAAGGACAGTCACAAATGAGGACATCTCACAGTGACTGTCCCTAGTGTAATTGCCACTTGAATGTATTGCTATTCAGCCACATTAATGCTTTTATTCTTCAACAAATGAGGATAGTCACTCTAAAGACAACATGATAATGTACACTCACAGTGAGTGTACATTATCATGTTGTCTTTAGAGTGACTATCCTCATTTGTTGAAGAAGAAAAGCATTAATGTGGCTGAATAGCAATACATTCAAGTGGCAATTACACTAGGGACAGTCACTGTGAGATGTCCTCATTTGTGACTATCCTTACAGTGAGTGTACATTATCATGTTGTCTTTACAGTGAGTGTACATTATCATGTTGTCTTTACAGTGTCAATATATGCATTATTACTTAAACTGAAGAGTACTCTAAATAATATGTCATTGTGGAGTTCTGATTGCTTCCAATTTGATATCTGCTTGTTCTACTTATGTATCCAGCATCATGTAAGAAAAGTTGATGCTTTTAAAATAGATTCATTTAGCCATGAAATGCCTGTGCATGTTACATACAAGATTCCAAGGCCCAAAACTGATTACTCATTATAATTCATGTACAGAATGATAATCAACCACAACGAGGCATGCGTAGGCGCTGCTTAGATTTTGAGGCATCAGAAGCTCGTAGAAGAAACTTGACCAATGGCTCATGGAATGCAACAAACTTATTGCCTAAAACAGGAGCATTGGTAACCACAGATGATGGTTTTGAAAAGAACACTTCAGCATCAATGTCACGTGAGGGAACTGCAATTTCTGATGGCAAGCAACTTGTAGTATATAAGAGAGATGCAGGTACAGATGCTGGGAATACATTGCTAATGAACCACATTAATGCTTTTTTCCTTCAACAAATGAGGACAGTCACTATAAAGACAACATGATAATGTACACTCACTGTAAGGATAGTCACAAATGAGGACATCTCACAGTGACTGTCCCTTGTGTAATTTCCGCTTGAATTACATAAGGGACAGTCATTGTGAGATGTCCTCATTTGTGACAAGGATAGTCACACATGAGGACATCTCACAGTGATTGTCCCTTGTGTAATTGCCACTTGAATGTATTGCTATTCAGCCACATTAATGCTTTTCTTCTTCAACAAATGAGGATAGTCACTCTAAAGACAACATGATAATGTACACGGGCTGTAAGTGTACATTATCATGTTGTCTTTACAGTGACTGTCCTCCTTCAAGTGGCAATTACACAAGGGACAGTCACTGTAAAGGCAACATGATAATGTAGAGAAACGTTGTCATTTGTATTTTCAACAGTGCCGAGAGAGATTCCCTCCGTGAAATCACAGCTACAATTTCTGAGTACGTTGGGTTTATTTTTCTTTTGTCATTATTATGTAATCTGGTATTCAGCTGTTACAGAGCTAAAATACCCAGAAATGAGGACATATCTATGTTGAATTTATTGTTAGCGGCTTTGGTTATTTAGAAGTTTAATTTTATTTGTTCATCTTTCAAGCACAAACATTTTGTGGACCGTAACATCTTCATTGTTTCGGGTATGCAATGAAACAGCCGTAACTTGCAACTACCTTCACGGTACTTGTGTACATTATCATGTTGTCTTTACAGTGACTGTCCTCATTCAAGTGGCAATTACACAAGGGACAGTCACTGTGAGATGTCCTCATTTGTGACAAGGACAGTCACACATGAGGACATCTCACAGTGACTGTCCCTTGTGTAATTTCCACTTGAATGTATTGCTATTCAACCACATTTATGGGCCCGTTTGGACCACAGCACACAGTAGCATCTACAGAGAAGAATATCCCAGGTGTAACAAGTTGTAAGAATATACCAACAGTTCTAAGAAGTTCCCTAGCACATAGTAGCATCTACAGAGAAGAATATACAACATGAGGGCAGCCACTGTAAAGACAACATGATAATGTACACTCATTGTATGTGTACATTATCATGTTGTCTTTATAGTGACTGTCCTCATTCAAGTGGAAATTACACAAGGGACAGTCACTGTGAGATGTCCTCATTTGTGACAAGGACAGTCACACATGAGGACATCTCACAGTGACTGTCCCTTGTGTAATTGCCACTTGAATGTATTGCTATTCAACCACATTTATGGGCCCGTTTGGACTCCGGCACATAGTAGCATCTACAGAGAAGAATATCCCAGGTGTAACAAGTTGTAAGAATATACCAACAGTTCTAAGAAGTTCCCTAGCACATAGTAGCATCTACAGAGAAGAATATGGGTCAACGAGGTTGACTTCAAAGCCATGCAATCTAATGGTAATAGTAATATCATAATTTGACATACTATCAGAAATACTTCCTAAATAGACTATTCAATCTTATAAGAGATGGATTCATGAGAACTATTATTTATGAAATATGAGTCAATGACTTTAATTAAAAAAATTACACAATCTAATTCTTGTAAAAATATCAAAATTTGACACATTAAAAATACCTTCCAAAAGTATCGTTAATTGATTAATATGAATCACTACTCATGAAATATAATTTTATAAACCTAATCTAAAAACTACACAATAAAAATCTTAATAGCAATATTGTAAGAAACTATTCCCAAAAGCAAGCCTAACAAAATTTGATGAAAATAATTTTTGTTTCACTCAACTTTGACATTCACAACTTCCTCTTTTATTATAATAAGAAAAAAAATGTCTTTTTAGATATACCTCATGAACCATACTCGAATAATCTATCATTTTTCTTCTCAAAAACATATTTGCAGAGCCTGCTTCTTTTACTTGTTTGTACTTTTATCTCTCTGATGGAAAGGGTTCCTTCAGGACACATTTTTCCAAGTTCACTGCTTGAGATATTTGAGGAGGGTTCCCCTGCTTGAGTATCCATCCAACCCATATTTGAGTAGTTCTACAATTGCACAGTCTAAATTAATAATACTGACAATTGAATGACGAATGATGATACATAGAATTGATATAAACTAATCCTAAAAACACTAAAACATTATTAATATATTTATATTTCATAAATAAAATTGATATAAAAGATCTAGAAAGATACATTAAAAAATAGAAAAATAGTAATTTATAATAGAAGGAAACTTAAATTGCTATTTAAAAAAAAAACAAGAGTCTTAAATCTTATCATTTTGTTTCATTATCATCCATAAGTACACACCTCTAGCATAATAATTATATTTTACCACCCATAAAATGAAAAAAAGATTTTCACAAGAGAAATTGAAGCTAGATTATAAAAATGAACCATCTTATTGGAAACTGGAACTGTTATCATACCCAAAAGGACTACAAAATTTCACCTTATCATACCCAGATTATTGCTTTTCCTGGCGGAGGGAAATTTGATCAGTAAAATTGACACAGAGTATGTTGTCTCCATTGTCATGCTGGATAACAAAACACCAACTTTAATGGGCATGTACTGTCCCTTGTGTAATTGCCACTTGAATGCATTGCTATTTGATGCAGGGGCATCCCTAATGCAAGCCAAAGACACCATGATTGAAGGAAGTTTCCATGAAGCCAAGGAGTCAAATCCTATCAATTGGAATATAAGATTTTCACCTTGGAGCTTTGAAGGATTGACTGGTGAAAGGTCCTTTTGATTGACAAATCAGAGTCTTTTTGAATGACAAATCAGAGTCTTTTTGAATGACAATAAATTAGAATAGGAGTTTTAGATGTTTTCTTGGTTTGTAATAAATATTAAGGATTGATTTTATCTCCTTATAAACATCCACTTGTTGGACACAAGACCCCTTGGTGACTTATAAACCTTGGGCATCTTTTGAGTCCTTGGATGAAATGAGAATAGTAAGTGTTTATTAGGTGTCTTTTAGATGTTGTTAAGAAGTTTGAAGGTCCAAAATAACTTTAATAAGGTTCCTAAAGTTTCACAACACATTTTTAACCTTCTCGGCAAAGTTGTTTGCAAAGTTGTAATGCAACTTTAAAAGTTGCTTAGCAAAGTTGACATTTGTTGGATAAACTGTTCTAACCACCTAGATGGTTGAACCAACATTTGGAGAGCCTATTTTAGGCTTCAAATGGTCGAAGACAGACAAAGAACCAGTATTGTAATCATTTTGCTTTCATAAAAAATAAAAATAACCCTGTTTTAGTGCATTTCTGGTGAAAAATGAACTCTGTACGGCTGTACGGATGGTGGTTGGATGATAAAATTTGCCTGGAAGTTGTAATAGTGACATCTGATGCTTTGGAAGTTGGTTTGATTGATTCTCTTTGTTTTATATCTAATTTATTTCAAATTTTATGTGCATTGTTTACAAACCCTCATTTTCAGGGTTTGACTGATGTAAAGAGCTTAACTCACGTTTCAACCATTGGAATTCCTTCTTCCTTGGTGGAATGAGAGTTAAGGATGTATATTTGTATATTCTAAAAGCCCTGACTACTCTGCATCACTATTGAACCACATTAATGCTTTTTTCCTTCAACAAATGAGGACAGTCACTGTAAAGACAACATGATAATGTACACTCACTGTAAGGATAGTCACAAATGAGGAAATCTCAGAGTGATTATCCCTTGTGTAATTGCCGCTTGAATACATTGCTATTGAACCACATTAATGCTTTTTTCCTTCAAGTGGCAATTACACAAGGGACAGTCACTGTGAGATGTCCTCATTTGTGACAAGGACAGTCACACATGAGGACATCTCACAGTGACTGTCCCTTGTGTATTTGCCACTTGAATGTATTGCTATTCAACCACATTTATGGGCCTGTTTGGACCATGGCACACAATAGCATCTACAGAGAAGAATATCCCAGGTGTAACAAGTTGTAAGAATATACCAACAGTTCTAAGAAGTTCCCTAGCACATAGTAGCATCTACAGAGAAGAATATACAACATGAGGGCAGTCACTTTAAAGACAACATGATAATGTACACTCATTGTATGTGTACATTATCATGTTGTCTTTACAATGACTGTCCTCATTCAAGTGGCAATTACAGAAGGGACAGTCATTGTGAGATGTCCTCATTTGTGAGAAGGATAGTCACACATGAGGACATCTCACAGTGATCGATTGTCCCTTGTGTAATTGCCACTTGAATGTATTGCTATTGAACCACATTAATGCTTTTCTTCTTCAACAAATGAGGACAGTCACTCTAAAGACAACATGATAATGTACACTCATTGTAAGGACAGTCACAAATGAGGACATCTCACAGTGACTGTCCCTTGTGTAATTGCCACTTGAATTACACAAGGGACAGTCATTGTGAGATGTCCTCATTTGTGACAAGGATAGTCACACATGAGGACATCTCACAGTGATCGATTGTCCCTTGTGTAATTGCCACTTGAATGTATTGCTATTGAACCACATTAATGCTTTTCTTCTTCAACAAATGAGGACAGTCACTCTAAAGACAACATGATAATGTACACTCACTGTAAGGACAGTCACAAATGAGGACATCTCACAGTGACTGTCCCTTGTGTGATTGCCACTTGAATGTATTGCTATTCAGCCACATTAATGCTTTTCTTCTTCAACAAATGAGGATAGTCACTCTAAAGACAACATGATAATGTACACTCACTGTAAGTGTACATTATCATGTTGTCTTTACAGTGACTGTCCTCCTTCAAGTGGCAATTACACAAGGGATTTGTGTTTTATTTGTGTTTTCAACAGCGCCGTAACTCTCCGCGAAATCACATCGGGATATAAGGGCAAAACAAACAAGAACGTTGTCATTTGTATTTTCAACAGCGCCGAGAAGATAAACAAACTTAAAACTCAGACTTAAGAAAGATGAAGGCAATGCTTCAAAAGGTCGATGCCCTAAATACGGGAAAACACAATACCACCATTAAACGATGCCCTAGTCACCGTATCAATGCTGCCAGCTCCGTACCAGTATGCTGACTGCTCACTTTCATCCTGTGATAAAGGTAACTTCATTAATCATACTTGAAATGGCAGCATACGAACTAAAGCTGTTGAACATTTATAAACTAAAAGTTTAAAACTACAGATTACAAATGTAGTAGTTTCATACGAAAAGAACTTGATGTCTGAAATTTACCATTAGAAGTATCCAAAGGAATACCACAGTACTGTTGAACTTGGAGAATCGGAGATGATCTACACAGCAAGGTTCAACAGCTGTAAGGATTGTTACACCATGTTTAGCATTTGAATACATTTTCTCCTTGGCTTCTGGTGGATCCTCAAAGACCCCCAATGACGTTTTCCCTACAATTATCAATTGTTTGTCAGTATGAGATATTAATAAATAAACATTAATCACAATATTAGGCAAACAATGTTCTTGATGTCTGAATCTAAATCACAGAAAGCTCTAATAAAGTAGTTCTCAGTTTCACATTAAACTAAGTTTCAATTTCAAATGGTTATAATAATTTTTGCAAGTTATAAGTAGCTGGTTACAGTATATGACATAAAAAGAAAAAAAATCATTTCTATTCTTTTCTTCTTTTTCTCTTTCAACGAAGCTTTTGCACCACACAAATGCATACCAAGAATTTCTCAGGAGGTTTCAAGACCATTGCATACCAAACTTCTTCTCTGTAGATGCTACTGTGTGTCATGGTCCAAACGGGTCCAAATAGACCTAGTGACTCTAGTAGGTCTCCAAAACCTGTTCTGCAGCAATAACTCTTCAATTTGACAAAGGACCTTATGAACTTATATGTTTTTTGAGTACCCTTTTTGATGTTCTAACAATCCTCCAACTCCCAGACCCTGACTCCACTCTAGCATATCAATGTCCTTATTGAGTCCGCAGACCTAATGCATGCCTTTGGGTGTGGGTTCCAAAACAAGGCATTGAAAATGGGTGCATGAAACCAAGATCAGAGTTTGAAGATGTCCACCATGCTCTAAAGATCTAGATTCAACAAGGTTTGAGGTCCTTTACTTGCCGCTACCTTCTGATCTTGCATAATCCATCAACTCCTAGTCAAGAACATTGAGATTCTTGACCTAGGGCTTGCTCTTGAAATTCTCTGGCTTAGTATCCTATTCCAAAGCTTTTAAAATATGAAAATAAACCCCCTTAACTTGCATTTTACAAAGAACAGAGGATATCCTATGGTTTATTTGCAAGTTAAGGCCATTTGAATGCAATAACCCAAAAAATGAGGGTTTGACAGAACAACAGATAAGAAAAAGGAATAACTTTGATATAAGGTGTCTTGAATCTACCAAATAAACTCTCAAAGCATAAGATATAAATACTCTAACTTCCACACTGGTCTGCCCTCCCTTTCACATCCGTACACTGTACAGTGCTTGAAGGAAATGCACAGAAAAGGCTCTGAAATAGTGGCTCTATCTGACAGAGAGTCCATGCTAGGCTTCATGACTAACCTAGAGCACATTCCTTGTTATGGAGGAAGTTTGAATGGTGAAGAACTTATGGAATGGATAGAGGACCTAGATAACCATTTTGACTACAAGTATCTTATTAATAACCATTTTGACTACAAGTATCTTATGGATAGAGGACCTTGATAACCATTTTGACTCATTTAGTATCTTATTGAGCTTCACTTTGTTTCGAGAATATAGTTTAATATTCTCTACTAAACAGGGCCAACCACGTGAAGGTGGAAGCTCATTTGGCCCCACCCCCCTCCCCCT
This sequence comes from Chamaecyparis obtusa, assembly GCA_027943335.1. NCBI lineage: Eukaryota > Viridiplantae > Streptophyta > Pinopsida > Cupressales > Cupressaceae > Chamaecyparis > Chamaecyparis obtusa. Next base: position 2,463,926 of record BSBK01000682.1, on the reverse strand, counting down.
AACATCACTCTACATTCCCCGTTAACATCTAACATTCATTCATTCTTTCAATTATTAATAAAATGTAACATTCAATCAATATCACATGATAACATTCATTAACACATTAGATTCATTAACACGCAACATTCATCAATATGAAAATAAACACATAATTCATGAACATTCATTAGCACATAATTAAATTCATTGAGACATAAAATTCAGTCATTATCAATTAAGGTATTTAGATGACAATCATTTCTTTTTTCTCTTTCTAATTTTTTTTTCTATGTAAGCTCTAAGAGGAGCATCAGTGTTATCATCAATACCCCCCTCATCAGTTGTTTTGTTCTCTGTTCTTGATGATCTCAAATTCCTATGTTGCTGCAAAGGGGGGTCCTCTACAATAACAAATAAAAGAGTTAAATTTAAAATATTTAATTATAATTGTTACAAGTATTTAATTATTTTAAAGAACATAACTATGGCGCTCTTTAATTACCTGATCTGGCCACATCATTTTGTCTAGACTCAACCTCAACATGCTCATGAGCACCGACCCCTCGATCCTCTACAGTTTCTATACAAAATGTTACATTAATCCAAACACCAATTGTAATTACATATAAAAATTTTAATAGCAAATGTATACCTCCACCACTAGGATGCACATCATGTGAACCTTCATTATGCATAGATTGTGTAGAAGGATTGTCGGGCTGCATTCCAATATCCTACACATTGTTATCATTGCTTTCTTAAAACAGATATACTCACTTTATATTAGAACTTAACATCAAATAGACTAATTGGTAAAGTATTCAATTTGAAATAAATTTCATTTAGCTTATTTACCTGTGGCTCAGATGCATCATTATTTGAACCTTGCACACTGATTTCAGCTCGTAGCCGTTCAGCCACGGCTCTATAGCCTTGTTGGAAGCCAATTCTCTTGTCCTCTTCTGTGAGGCATCTATTGAACTCTGACCCCTACATTTTTTCTTGGTATGGTGAATTTTACTTGCATTGTTTGATCAAAAAAAATTTCCTTGCAATATATAAAAAAATTGATACAAGTTTTCATTTACTAATACTTACAACTCGTGCTTGAAGTTTGGAAAAACCACCAGAGCCGAGCTTGTGTGTCCCGTGCTTTTCTAATCTTGCCTTTGTTGCCTTTGATGTGTCAGGCAATCTATGAAAAGTTTGAAATATGTTAGAGACCAGTACAGGAAAAATTTAGAGGTTAATTAGTACATAATTACATTCTCAAAAGTATCACATACCTTGCTCTACTCTCTACTGGTGTAATTCCTTTTTTCATGTCGGCTTTATAATTTCCATCCAAAATCAAACCCTGCCACTCAGCCTCAAGAACACAGGGCGGACGCTCATGCCTTGGGTTAACCTCTAAATATTTCCTGTACTGGTCCCTAATATACTTCAAACATAAACCAGCTCTTTCAAGGAGCTTGTTTCTCTCGAATGCACGAGGTCCAAAAAGATGGGTCATACTATGTACAAGATCATCCTTCAACTTTTTATCTTGGTTATTCCACCTTTTAAGTAAAAAAAAACATTTTAGACTCATAAATGAAGAGAAGCTACCTTTAATATAGTTCAAGAAATTGATGAAAAGGAAAACTATTCTAGCAATGATATGAAATCAAAATAGTGGTTTGGGGTTTTAGTTAGGATATGATGTTCCACCATGTACGTATGGTGGGCCCGAATATCCGCAAACACTCGTCACCAAGTTTTCGCCAAAAAATATCATTCCCTACAAAATAATCATGGGATCATTAGTCGATGAAGAGTGATAAAAAACTAAATTACTATTATATCACTATAGAATAATAATAACTTTAAAGTACCTGGAAGTTTGGATACTTTTAAGGGAATGCCTTTATCGTCGCTGATGATCAATACGCAATCCTTCACCATTCCCGTACTAGGAACACGGGAACATCCAGGAAATGATGTTGCATCGGGACTTGTTGCATCTCCTATTGCAAAAAATGAAAACCATTATCAAATGCCTCCAAGAAATAATACTTCAAGGGAAATAAATTGGTGCAGAGCACCCATGGCACAAACACAATCAAGGGATCTACATCGTAAACACATAACACTTAAACACATAACAAAAGAGAGAAAAAGAGGGATTTGTGTACCAGTAGATGGTGCAACAGTTGGTGCATTTAGGCTGTGTGTTGTTGACATGGCAGTCGGCAAGACATTTGTGGCTATCCTGGATGGAGGCGGCGTTGTCATATCATCATGGAAAGGAGCTGAAGAATAAAATTGTTAGAGCATGCATAAATATAGAACGCATGGACTAGCATGGACAAGATTGTTAGAGCATTAAAAAAAAAGATTGTTCGAGCATGTATTGTCAATGATTATGATCATTCCTATTTATATTCAGTGGAAAACACAAGTGGGGAATGGAACATGTGATCTACCTGAACCACTTGCAATACCGGCCTCATCATGGGAATGGGGTTCAAAATTACGCAAATAACTCTGTAAAGACAATGCATCCATATTTTAATTAATGTCATAAAAGAGCATAACATAAAAACCATTATTGAACTCTTGTAATAATTAAAAATTTCATTAATACTTACTTTAAAGTTTTCAGAAGTGCGCAACAACTCAGCTGCCCTGTCTTTTATTTCCTGAGTCTAAGGATGTATGGATACCAAACGTAGAAGTTCTTTCCCAATTTTCCTTAGCAGCTTTTTAATGGAATCGATCGGGTCATCGGTCTCTGCTAAATCAATAAAAAAAGGGTCCACAAGGGGGGACTCCTGAGGGACTGCAGGTTGCTTTCCCTCTCTCCGACCACCGGCCCTCTGTGACAACAATAGTATTAGTATTATCAAAATTACTCCAAAACAATGAAGAAAATAACATTAAAAAAAATAACATTTTGCTTCTATCTAGTTTGCACAATTACAATGAGTTTTACCTGCTCATGTGTAGATGAGCTAGGAATATCATCACCATCACCTTCGGGCAGTTGCTCCATATTGTGCCCCTGTGTCAAAGATCAAGTATAAAAATGTTAGCCAAAAATTTAATAACTAAATGGTATGTTGGAGTCATTGATTAGAAGTTGGTTTAATAGTATGTACCACCCCCATGATAGTAGCCTCATTTGTATCTATGCGGTTCAAATTGTAATCAATAAGCAGCTCTTCCCCTGCACGTATTGATTTTATCGCACAGATGAATACATGATTTCCCTCGCGCGCCTCAAATATGCAATTGGGTTGCTTTATAGTTGACCCAGGTCGTGTACTATTTATAAAACCCACAATATTCCCTATTGCTTTTGGCCTTCCATCAATGTATATAGCCACACTTTTACTTTGATTATTGTCTTGCTGTTGTATATAATTTGCCGAGAGTGCATACCTACGCATACTTTTTTTATATTGAACAATATGCATCCAACTTTTGTAATCGTAACATGGTCCAACATACTCCATCAATTCAGAAACTTTGTTGTAAGACACCTTTATGCCATCCATAGAAAATAGGCCCAAACCATGTAATGATGATGGTGCTATGCAATATATCCTCTCATTAACACAAAAATCAGTGTTTATTGGAGGAAGTTCCTTGGGTACCCAATGTTTCTGTAGATGTTGGTACCTCAAGGGCACCTCGATGTCACCTTTCGTCTCATCATCATAAGAACATGACCCCCCTTGAGCAAGGAAAAATTTCATGTGTTTATTGAATTTCCATCTAGTCCTTTGACCTCTAGTTAATCTCCCTATTCTAGATAAACTGCATGTCTCACTTTCCTCTTCTATTCCTATATTTCCCTCACTCGAGGAAGACACTTCTGACAAATACCTATTTGCTGGTACCTGCAAATGGGAGAGATCTTAGAAGACATCAATCTTACTATTGATAAGTGTATTAAATAGACTTTCTATAAGGTGTATTGACTTATACCTGTCGATCCATGAGACTGTGCGGGATGCTCTTGAAAGGGGTTCAATTTCCTGCAAATGTAATTCAATTATCATGAGCATAATCACATCATAATCATAATCACATCCATCATAAGCATCACATAAAAATTAAAAACATTAAAACGTACACATTATAACACTTATAGCTTTTAAATAGATAATGAATAAACTATGTAACCATTTAAGACAAATATATTTCTATCAAGAAATGAATATTAAATACATTAAGGATTGATGGCATACCTTTAAATTTCATCATCATCATCCTCATCATCATCATCATCATCATCATCATTATCCTCGTCATCCTCGTCATCATCATCGTCGTCGTCTTCGTCGTTGTCGTCGTTGTCGTCATCATCAACATCATCATCATCAACATCAACATCATCTTCATCATCATCATCAGTAGCAGCATCATCTTCTTCTTCTTCTTCATGAAAATTTGTCTCAGGAACATCATCCAATAATTGTCGATCGTGATCATCATCTACATCATCTTCTACTTCTTCGGTATCTTCTTCTTCCATCGCATTATACTTTATCGGCCTTCCTCTCGGTTCATGTCTAACAACAAATGACCAACCCAGTTTATGTGAAACCTCTGAGTAAAATACCTGCTCACATTGGCTTGGAAGAACATAGGGCTCATCCCCAACTGGCTCAAACGACCTTGTATTAACCATTGTAAATCCATTATCATGTTCAATAATAGTTCTATTAGGATCATTTGGATTAAGTCGTAGCCTGTACCATTTGACAACGAAGAGTACTAATTTGAAGGAACTAAAGTCACACTCAAGTATATCATCCAAAATGCCATAGTATTGATTTTTAGACTCTTGAGGATCTAAGTCATTTCTAGATGAAATATTAGTCACTTGAAAGACTGCAGTTATTCCAGAATCACAAGTTTTCTTCGTGTCATCCAACACTTTGACGCTAAATTTTTTACCATTACAGAACATACCCTTGTGGTGTTTAACCTGCAATAATATGTGAAACATGTCAAAATTATTATATCGTGAGTTGATAAACATACGGGTGATTAATAATTTTGTACGTACCTGGAAATCTCTTAAACCATATGCTAAATCTATTTCCCTTTGCGTAACATTAGAATCTCCATTACGATGAGCTTCTTTAACCAATGAAGATACACCTTCCCATGTTAATGTGTGACCAGAATGTTGACATCATTCAATCCATACCATCATCCAATCAAGATTGTTTGCAATATACCAATGTAGTGCATCCCACTCTCGAGCAACTGTACAAAACAAAAATAGACGACTTACAATTGATTTATTTTGAAGATTAAGAAATAATTTATTACAATAACATCTTATAATTTATTACCTGTCACTTTCCTCAATCTACCTTTCCCCATCAAGTACTCCCCTTTGAATTTTTTAAAAGGGTCGAGATCCCAAATGCGATCTACATGGATATTTGAAGCAAACTTAGGAAGATATTCAGTAATGTACACCATAGTCTGGTATACCATGTATCCCTCTACCATAGAACCCTCAGGATGTGCTCTTTGTCGAACCAAAGCCTTCAAAGATTTCAAGTGCCTCTCAACCATCCACATTGACCTAGTGTGTGCAGGTCCACACAATTCAATCTCCTCAACTTGGTGTATGAGGTAGTGTTCTTGTGCATTGAAAAAAGTTGGAGGTAGACACTTTTGCATTTCACACAATAAATGAGAAATTCTTCTCTTCCAATAGTTTATATCTTCTTTATGGATTTCTTTAGATGACAACCACCTACATTAAGAGATTCAAGTCACAAAAAAAATATAAATACGAGACTTTACAAAATAATATACAATAGATTACATAGCAAGAAAAACAAATCGCGAATATAATAAATATATACAACAAATTGAACAGATATTACTACTTACCTCATGTATTTTCCAAGATCATATATCACTTGTTTGATGTTATTGTTGAAGTGCTCTGGGAGAGATAGAGGTAGCACGTACTGCAGTAATTATAAACCAATCATTTCATTATTTTCTAACATAACATAATGAATAGTACACGTAGTTTATGAATATATTGTAAATACAGAAGAACATAACTTACCTTGATGAAAGTATGCCAATCATGCGTTTTGAGCCCTGGCCCAAATTCACTTTTCTTTGATATGAGATTGCTTATGTTCCCAGCAAATCCTGTGGGAAATCGAATTTTTCGTATGACTTCTTTTATGGCATCAATTTGCTGCTCCGTTAATAACCAAGGAAGGGCACTTATATTAATCTGATCTCTATTGCTATTTGAGTGAATGAAATTCTTCAGTGCATGATTGGATTCATGAATGTCATTACAAATTTTGACAATTTTTTCTTTGTCACGCCTTCCATCCAGTATTTTCCACAATGTCTCTATTATATTCTTTCCAACATGCATAAGATCAAACAAATGCACAATTTGTAGGTCCTCGTAGTAGGGCAACCTACTAAATTGTCTGGGATAGCTTTTTAGTCCCTTTGGAAGGTTGTCAGTAGTGCCTTGACGACCTTCACGATCATCAATTACATAATTAGTAAACAAAAATCACAATAGAAATATATAAATTACAAACATAAACCATTAAGTGGAACGACATTACCTCGATGATTAATTCTATTATATTCCAACTTCCATAGGCGAGGTGTCATTCTTCGTGGCTTTGATGTAGTCTCTTCTTTCCCATTGAAAAGATGTTTTTCCATACTTCGATACTTATGATTCCTGTGGAGGAAGTGTCTGTACTCATCAAACACATGCTTTCCTAAACTTTTTGAATGACGAGATTTCATCTTTGGACCACAAACTGGACATGCAAATTTTCCCTTTGTTTGAAGACCTACAAGATAATGATATAATTGGATTATTAAATATGTTGATTTTTATAATTAGAATTATCATGCGCAACTTGAATTCACTATAACATACCACAAAAATGTGTTAGCCCTGGGGCATCATGTATTGTCCATACAAGTATTGCATGGAATTGAAATTGTCTTTGTCCTATTGGTCTAGACACGTCATACATAGTGACACCGTTCCATAACTCCACCAACTCGTCAATAAGAGGCTCAATATATACATTCATATCTTTAACTTGATATTTACCTACTTGAATGAACAGTAACATTACATAATTATTGTGACCATTTTACTGTAAGATTTGTAAGTACATGTAAATTAATAACTATCAAATGATAAAATACCTGGAACAATCATTGCCAACATAATGTGCTCCCTCTTTATTGACATCCACGGAGGAATGTTATTGTTGATAACAAAAACAGGCCACACCGAGCAAACAGATCTCATCTCTCCAAATGGATTGACACCATCCGCTGCCAATGAAAGCCTTAGATTACGAGGTTCTTCTTTGAAGTGTTGCCACTTTTCCTCTATGTGCATAAATGCCGAACCATCCGCAGGGATTCGAATAATGTCATCTCGACTTCTATTGCGTGCATGGTAATCCATAAATTGTGCCAAGCTAGTACACCTGAATAATTGTCGCATCCGTGGAATAATGGGGATGTAACGAAGAACCTTGTGAGGCACCTTTTTTGTTATTCGATCTGTTCGATATCTACTCGTATGACATACAGGGCATTGTGTTGCAAATTCATGTTCTTTATAATATATAATATGATCATTGGGACAAGCATGTATTGCTTGATACTCCATTCCAATATCTTTCATAATAGCAGATAATTCTCGATATGAGCGAGGTAGAATATTTGATGGTGGTAACAAAAAATCACCTATCAATCTACAGCAAAAAATATAAGTTGTTAATATAAACAATATTAGTGGTACATTATTCACCCTTTGTTAACTATAAAGATATATATGACATACCTTAACATACGTGACATTGTTATGTTGGATAAACCATTCATAACCTTCAAGTTCAACAACAACAATACAGCAGAGAGAAGAGTTGTTTGGGAGTCTTTGTATAGGGGCTCGTATGCCTTCTCAAGTAGAGGTACATCAAGGCTATCATCATCATCATGATCAGATCCGCTTGGACTAAATGTGTCATGGATCAATGTATTTATACCATCATCTTCAATTGTGTTTTCTGGCGCATGATCGTCATCTTCCATGGGATCATTATCTTCACCTTGGATATTCGCACCCCCATGTTCCTCCATATCATGTACTTCCCTAGGGAGATCAACCTATATAAAATTGATTAACATAAATAAACCATGATCTTCAACTCATCATCAAGTGATTTCATATGTATATAAATTGTTAAAATGATATAATGAACAACTTACCAGTGGATGATAGTCGTGCCCCCCTTCAATGTGACCATTCTCCCTACAATGTCTCTTAACTGTTTTGATTAGCAATCTTCTACAGTTTAAGCCCTTACAAATTTTGCAGGCACAATAACATTTTCCATCACCTTTTCTTTTCAAGTTAGACCACAATCTAGCGATTGTCTCCCTATTTTGTTCTTCACTTATATTATCTGACATGATCGTTCTTCGCAGGAAGCAAAAATTGGGCTATGAAAACTTCGGTCTACAACTTTCAGTGACTAAGCAAAATTGTCAAAAGTACACAAATCTTCTTAGACCTAGTTAAATCCTTTAATATTTTAAAAGTCTAGTTAAAATATACATTAGATTAAAAAATATACAATTTTCATGCCTGAGCGCGCGGCTACGACTAGTGCAATGGTCTTCTTGCTTAGCTCTAGAAGCTCTCTAGCAATCAAAACATATAAGCTACAAGGCCTAACAGAAATTTCAAAACATATAAGCTACAAGGCAAGACATATTACATGACATGGCAAAAGGATTAAAATATACATTAGATTAAAATATATACAATTTTCAAACCTGAGTGCGCGGCTATAACTCGTGCAATGGTCTTCTTGCTTAGCTCTAGAAGCTCTCCAGCAATCAAAACATATAAGCTATTAGAATTCATTAACTTTCTGTAATTGGAAAACTCTATTTGATATTAGACCGTAAACTACTACTATTCTCTCCATAAGAATTAAGTACAAAATTCTTTCAAGTTCACATCCATGATTCCCTTTAGATTAAAATATACAGCAAAAATAAGCTAAAAGTCTAGTTAAAATATACATTAGATTAAAAAATATACAATTTTCAAACCTGAGCGCGCGGCTATAACTCGTGCAATGGTCTTCTTGCTTAGCTTTAGAAGCTCTCCAGCAATCAAAACATATAAGCTACAAGGCCTAATAGCAATTTCAAAACAAGGGTCATCAAAAGAACCAAAAACAATGTGTGCAAACAATACCTTGTGAAGTGGTATAGACAATTAGAAGATGCTACTATGTGCTAGGGAACTTCTTAGAACTGTTGGTATATTCTTACAACTTGTTACACCTGGGATATTCTTCTCTGTAGATGCTACTGTGTGTCGTGGTCCAAACAGGCCCATAAATGTGGTTGAATAGCAATACATTCAAGTGGCTTACACAAGGGACAGTCACTGTGAGATATCCTCATGTGTGACTGTCCTTGTCACAAATGAGGACATCTCACAGTGACTGTCCCTTGTGTAATTGCCACTTGAATGAGGTCAGTCAGTGTAAAGACAACATGATAATGTACACATACAATGAGTGTACATTATCATGTTGTCTTTACAGTGGCTTCCCTCATGTTGTATATTCTTCTCTGTAGATGCTACTACGTGCTAGGGAACTTCTTAGAACTGTTGGTATATTCTTACAACTTGTTACACCTGGGATATTCTTCTCTGTAGATGCTACTATGTGTCGTGGTCCAAACGGGCCCATAAATGTGGTTGAATAGCAATACATTCAAGTGGCAATTACACAAGGGACAGTCACTGTGAGATGTCCTCATGTGTGACTGTCCTTGTCAAATATGAGGACATCTCACAGTGACTGTCCCTTGTGTAATTAAGTATTGTGGGGAAGCATTCTAAATAACCAAAGCCGCTAACAATAAATTCAACACAGATATGTCCTCATTTCTGGGTATTTTAGCTCTCTAACAGCTGAATACCAGATTAAATAATTATGACAAAAGAAAAATAAACCCAACGTACTCAGAAATTGTAGCTGTGATTTTGCGGAGGGAATCTCTCTCGGTGTTGTTGAAAACACAAATGACAACCCGCTTGATTTCGCGGAGGGAATCTCTCTCGGTGCTGTTCAAAACACAAATGACAACCCGCTTTGTTCAAAACACAAATGATAACCCGCTTGATTTCGCGGAGGGAATCTCTCTCGGCGCTGTTGAAAACACAAATGACAACGTTCCTTTTTTTTTTGCACTTATATCCCGACCAACATAAGGTCCATTTGTAATACAACATGATAATGTACACTTACAGTGAGTGTACATTATCATGTTGTCCTTAGAGTGACTATCCTCATTTGTTGAAGAAGAAAAGCATTAATGTGGCTGAATAGCAATACATTCAAGTGGCAATTACACAAGGGACAGTCACTATGAGATGTCCTCATTTGTGACTATCCTTACAGTGAGTGTACATTATCATGGTGTCTTTAGAGTGACTGTCCTCATTTGTTGAAGAAGAAAAGCATTAATGTGGTTCAATAGCAATACATTCAAGTGGCAATTACACAAGGGACAATCACTGTGAGATGTCCTCATGTGTGACTGTCCTTGTCACAAATGAGGACATCTCACAATGACTGTCCCTTGTGTAATTCAAGTGGCAATTACACAAGGGACAGTCACTGTGAGATGTCCTCATTTGTGACTGTCCTTACAATGAGTGTACATTATCATGTTGTCTTTAGAGTGACTGTCCTCATTTGTTGAAGAAGAAAAGCATTAATGTGGTTCAATAGCAATACATTCAAGTGGCAATTACACAAGGGACAATGTCATGAGCCATGACATATTGAACTTAGTATAATAATAAAATGATTAGATGATATATAATAATCTATTATTAACGGTATATAACAATAATATATAATTATTATCAAAAGATAATAATAATATATAGTTAGCATAATAAGTAATGTGTTAATTAAATAATATTAAAATATTAATAAATAATATAATTATGATTATAATTATAATATAAATTAATAATAAATAATTATTAATAAATTATATATATTATATTATAATAATATATTAAGTAATAATATTAAATCAATTATTGATATAATAATTTTAATATATAAATAATATTAATAAACCTCTCAATATAAAACAATATGTTATCACTATAATAATATTTATTATAATATTATTAATATTACTAACATCATTAATTATAATATTTAATAATAACAATAACATTAATAATAATAATAATAATAATAATAATAACGTTTAAAGCAATATCGAATATCTGTAATCGATATACATCTACATTAAACATCTGCATTATCTATCACGATGAGGAATGAAGAAGTGATACAACAATCACTAGTCATTACACATCGATACCATGAGAGGATGATTAATGAACCAAATACTATGAAGTCAAGATCAACATGATATGAATAAGGGATAGGTCGCTATGTGTTTCAGAAGATGTATTGATAAGCAAGAAGGATAACCATTCATATATTATAAATAATCATTAATTGCACAAGTTTAGACAATGACATATCCGATAAAGCAATATCAAACATGAAGACCCGCTAGCAAATATGCACCATCACTTCCTATGTTATCATGACAATAACATAAACTAGATTGAATTCTACTATCTATATCAATAGACACCACATAGGAGGATATCGACTAAAGGATTGAAAGATTATCGATTGTCTGAGATAAACCACATCTTGTAGAAACACAAAAGCATCAGTGATTATATCACAAGCTATTGATGAATGAGGCATCAGTCATGGATAATAAGTACAATGTATCCTTAAGTATTAACAGGAATGGAAGTCAATTTGAAGATCAAACTCCATTACCAGCAATCAACCAATAAATGGACAATTATCAGAAAATGATATCGACTTATATCAGAGTAGAAAGATTGGATATCATCATAACAATATGGGATAAGGCAAGAGTTAATATCGATTGACTAAATACTAATGATAGTTAGACCAAACTAATACAAACACAATGGATGTTAACTACTGGTTGCACTACCAATTAGGGAAGATTACCTTCATAAAAAGATTTGATATTGAGTCAATCTGGGAGTTATCTATGATCAGAAAATAATGAAATAATATTATGTGAACTGTCGGATTATGGAAAGGTGTGATTAACAAAGGGACATGGAGGAAGAAACAAGACACGTCTCATTCATAGCATCTCTTCATTTGTTAAAGACAATATAAGAATGCATTCTCGTCAGTCACTCAATGCATCATTAGAACTTTATTTACTTATCCATATTTGGATATACTCAATAGAGCATCTGCCTTTGGCAGTTTGGTTTCAAGTTTATCATTGTAGATCAGAGACAACACCATGATTGCACAGATAGAAAGGATAGTCAGAAACAGCATCAATATTTGAAGTTGCAAGCATATAATTCAGAATCTGAAATAGCAACATATCACTCATAGCGATATTACACATTTGCATAATTATATCATCATATCAGACATAGCAAATACATTGTTGTAAGCAATACTTATTGATTGTATATCGATATTGTTTATATCAGACATACCATCATTATACTATCACTATAAGTGATAGGAAACATCATATTCATAGCATATTTCATATCATTATATCCGACAGTGCTATTAAACATATTGGTATCAATATCATCTTGCACACATATTGTGATTGAATCTGAAATAGCGGTTGATATCTTAAGTAACCTCCATTACTTAGTTTAATTGTAAGTATCTGATAGAGTAAGTCTGAGAAGTGGAGTAATTGTTCCTATTTTCCAAGTTAGCCAAAAAGGGGACATTACAGACAATCACTGTGAGATGTCCTCATGTGTGACTGTCCTTGTCACAAATGAGGACATCTCACAATGACTGTCCCTTGTGTAATTCAAGCGGCAATTACACAAGGGACAGTCACTGTGAGATGTCCTCATTTGTGACTATCCTTACAGTGAGTGTACATTATCATGTTGTCTTTAGAGTGACTGTCCTCATTTGTTGAAGAAGAAAAGCATTAATGTGGTTCAATAGCAATACATTCAAGTGACAAATACACAAGGGACAATCACTGTGAGATGTCCTCATGTGTGACTATCCTTGTCACAAATGAGGACATCTCACAATGACTGTCCCTTATGTAATTCAAGCGGAAATTACACAAGGGACAGTCACTGTGAGATGTCCTCATTTGTGACTGTCCTTACAGTGAGTGTACATTATCATGTTGTCTTTAGAGTGACTGTCCTCATTTGTTGAAGAAGAAAAGCATTAATGTGGTTCAATAGCAATACATTCAAGTGGCAATTACACAAGGGACAATCACTGTGAGATGTCCTCATGTGTGACTGTCCTTGTCACAAATGAGGACATCTCACAATGACTGTCCCTTGTGTAATTCAAGAAGCAATTACACAAGGGACAGTCACTGTGAGATGTCCTCATTTGTGACTATCCTTACAGTGAGTGTACATTATCATGTTGTCTTTAGAGTGACTGTCCTCATTTGTTGAAGAAGAAAAGCATTAATGTGGTTCAATAGCAATACATTCAAGCGGCAATTACACAAGGGATAGTCACTGTGAGATGTCCTCATTTGTGACTGTCCTTACAGTGAGTGTACATTATCATGTTGTCTTTAGAGTGACTGTCCTCATTTGTTGAAGAAGAAAAGCATTAATGTGGTTCAATAGAAATACATTCAAGTGGCAATTACACAAGGGACAATCGATCACTGTGAGATGTCCTCATGTGTGACCTTTGTGAAGGCAAGTGCCAATTTGTACCCAAGTTACCAATATTGTGGCAAAAGTGGGAATGAAGCATTTAGGGGTCAAATTGGGCAAAGAAGTGTAGAAGTGGCCTATGTGAGGTCTAAATAGCCTAACTAAGTCATGGTTAGGGTCTTATGGTGTTTGAACAATAAGTTTTGAACCAAAATCCCAAAGGTTGTAACAAGTTGTCAATGTTGTCATTCACAACATTGACAACATTTGTGCAAGGGAGCATTTTCGAGTAAGATGGTTATGTAACTATATGAAACCATTGAATTAGGCATCAGATCAACTATAAGAGGCCTCCATCGATCTTTGCAAAAGGTTGGGGGGAAAAACATTTGGAATTAAGAAGATTTGTAGAGTAACACGGTTTTAGTGAATTCTTGAGTTTTTTTGTTTCTTTGTTTTCAGTTGATTAATGGATTAGATAGCTCACAGTGTCTATTGGAAAAGTTAGTACAAGTTGTTTTTTTATTCTGTGTTGTGTTTTTTTTGAGTTTTGAAGCATTCCAACTAGTTTGTTAATTCTTTTGTTAAGTACCCTATCATTGGTTTGAACCAGGCAGGTTGAACAAATGGAGTCTTAGCTCATCATTCCATTGTCAATTTTGTACGGGCTCTTGGAATGGGTGAGGAGACTCCATGTACTATATGTTTGGAAGGAGGGGCCCTGGGAAGCTCATTTTCTATGTTTGCAATGATGTCCTAGGTGAGTCAGTTGAGCACAGTTAGGGATGACAAATCATTACAAGAAGATTACAACAAGTTGAATGCATTGGTTGCTTCAACTAAAATCTCATGGAGAGGTAGACACACATCTAAAGAAGCCCCAAGTCAAATTAGAAGATTGGGTGAGTTTCTTTGGCTGCTAAGAAAACAAACTCTTAGTCAGACTGTCCAAGTTGTGTCAAAATACTTGTTTTCAGGCATGGCTGTAGCAGTTGGTGTACAAAAAATCTAGGAGGAGAAGACCTTAGATATCTTGGAGTTCTCAATAAAGGGCATCTGAATCCTAAGCCCTTTAGGTGGCTTAATATAAACAAAAAGGCTTGACAAAGGCCTAATTGCTAGCAGCCTATTTTTGGGTGCAATTGGCATGGTTTGATGAACCGGATTGAAGTACTGATGAAAAGTATAGGTGAAGGAGTAATATTGAAACCAATAGAGGTCCTAGTGGCCAGCCTCTCCATGGAGTAAAGTTCTAGTTGAATGTGTTTCAATTTGTGAAGACAAGACTAGGAGTGTCCTAGTAGCTAGATTGGTATTGAGCAGAGTTCGTTGTATTTCTTGTTGGTGTGCACTAGTTGAAGGAGTGGGATCTTGGGTAGAGATACCTAAAGAGTGTAGGGATAGTTAAGTACCCTATCAAGTCAAAACATTGGCCTAAAGAGACCCTAGTGAAGGATAGGGAGTGAGCAAGACAAAGTGTTACATCAATTAACAAGATCATTTTTTGGTAATTGTGTACATTATCATGTTGTCTTTACAGTGACTGTCCTCATTTGTTGAAGAAGAAAAGCATTAATGTGGTTCAATAGCAATACATTCAAGTGGAAATTACACAAGGGAATATCACTATGAGATGTCCTAAGTGTGACTATCCTTGTCACAAATGAGGACATCTCACAGTGACTGTCCCTTGTGTAATTGCCACTTGAATGAGGACAGTCACTGTAAAGACAACATGATAATGTACACAAGTACCGTGAAGGTAGTCGCAAGTTAGGGCTGTTTCATTGCATACCCGAAATAATGAAGACATTACAGTCCACAAAATGTTTGTGCTTGAAAGATGAACAAATAAAATTAAACTTCTAAATAACCAAAGCCGCTAACAATAAATTCAACACAGATATGTCCTCATTTCTGGGTATTTTAGCTCTCTAACAGCTGAATACCAGATTACATAATAATGACAAAAGAAAAATAAACCCAACGTACTCAGAAATTGTAGCTGTGATTTCGTGGAGGGAATCTCTCTCGGCACTGTTGAAAACACAAATGACAACGTTCTTGTTTTTTTTGCCCTTATATCCTAATGTGATTTCGCGGAGGGTTACGGTGCTGTTGAAAACACAAATGACAACGTTCCTTTTCTTTTTTGCCCTTATATCCCGACAACATCGCAATTGCAAGTTAGGGCTGTTTCACTGCATACCCGAAACAATGAAGACGTTATGGTCCACAAAACATTTGTGCTTGAAAGATGAACAAATAAAATTAAACTTCTAAATAACCAAAGCCACTAACAATAAATTCAACATAGATATGTCCTCATTTATGGGTATTTTAGCTCTCTAACAACTGAATACCAGATTACATAATAATGACAAAAGAAAAATAAACCCAACGTACTCAGAAATTGTAGCTGTGATTTCGCGGAGGGTTACGGCGCTGTTGAAAACACAAATGACAACGTTCTTGTTTTTTTTGCCCTTATATCCCGATGTGATTTCGCGGAGGGTTACGGTGCTGTTGAAAACACAAATGACAACGTTCTTATTTTTTTTGCCCTTATATCCTAATGTGATTTCGCGGAGGGTTACGGCGCTGTTGAAAACACACATGACAATGTTCCTTTTTAATTTTGCGCTTATATCCCGACAACGTCGCAATTGCGACAGTGCCAAATGTATTGTCGTCGCAAATTGCAACGATGTCGGGCTATATTTGAAAAAAAAAAAGGCCAAAACTGCATGACATTTGCCTGCCGTCGCAATTTCACCCCAAATGTATTAGTGGATGATTCTTGCATAGATTGCTTCACACAAAATGATCTAAGGCCAGAGATGTCTATCCTTGTTCCTCACAAGGATGATATTCATAGCACCAGGGGTGAAGCTGAGGAAGATGAAGAAGAAGTCCAAAGTCCATTGAGCAATGAAAGGATTTTAGTACTCTTGGCTGAAGAATTTCAGAGGTATGCCCCTACTTTGGATTTTGATTTGCAGCCCTCCTATGATGTGGTCTTTGACACTGATAATGAGGCCAGTGTTCAAAGTGATAGTGATGATCCTTTTTCATCAGAGATCTCCTCATGTAATGACCCTACATAAGAAGAGGTAGAAGGACATGATAGTGTGTTTTCCTATCATCAAGATTGCAGTGATGAACAAGTTCCTTGTTCAAGCCCTTTCCCTTCTTTTGCCAAGTATGATAATGATGGTGACAGTATTGAGGACCTTGTCTTCAATAGTTGGGATAGAAATTCTTTTGGTGAAGATGATGATGTAGTGTTCCCCTGTCATAGAAATTTTAAAGAAGACCTTCACTTGGCTCATGACCCAATTCATGAAGACATCATTGAAGAACCAAGTTGCTTAGTGGCTGAAGCAATACATGAAGGCAAATCAGAGGATCTAATTCTTTGTTAGCCAGGTAATTTTATGGTAATGCTTGACAGTCAATATTCTACATTTTCTGATACATTACTAGATCAAATTTTTGTTTCTAGTCATCAAGGAGAAGTAGATGATGTTCCCTACTTCTTAGAGTTTGAATATGAATATGATAGTCATGGCTGGAAAAACATGGGTGGTGATTAGTGCAAGTTTATTTTTCAGGCCATGAGTACTCACATATGTGTGCAGCAAAATGGTAAAGAATTTTTTAGACTTGGGGTCACATATGTGGATGAAAACCAGATTTTTGATGCAGGAGGGTCACTGGTTTTCTTTTGAGGCCTTGAGCCTAGTTGTACATATTTGTAAATCTTTGTATAGTCTTTCCCCTTTCCTGTCGTGTGCTCTTCCTTCCTGTTCCCTGCATTTTTGAGGTCCCTGCCTTTTTGTCCTGTTGGTGGTCTGCTTCTACTAGTGATTCTGAATTCTTGTCATGCCTGCAAGAGCCATGCATCCCCAGACAAAGCCACTGTTAGTCCATTTTCCTGTCATTGCAAAATCTTATGAGATTGGCCTCTCCCCTGCAAGTGTTTGTCAAGTGTCCTACCCCTGGTATTTTATGTTGTCACCAGGCTCCACTCCATGTTGCGTCTGCTAATTCACCAAACCCAAAAGTTTTTCAAATTCTAAGGTCCACGGGAAGCATTTTTAAAATTCTACCACAGTGTCAAAAACCCACAGTGTTTTCAAAAATCTATGATGTTTTTGATCCTTTAGGCCCCGTTTGGTTGGGGAAGATGGGGAAAGATGGATTTGGTGCAAAACCTTATTATCCCATAATAAGGTTTTGAAAACTAAGAAGATGGGTCTTCTGGAAGATGGTGGACTGTTTGGTTAACCAGGAAGATTAGGTCCAAGGTTCTAGTAAAATGATTAAAATATCTTGACATCACATGAAAATAAAGTGATTTTCAAATTTACTTTTCCCTCTCATCACATAACCTGGTTATGATTTGTATTCCACCTATTTTGGTGGAAGATGCACATCCACCTTTTTGGACAAAATGGGGAGATGAAAACCATCTTCCCATTCCGGTCCAAATATCAAGGCATAACCCAAACGGCGGATTTGAGAGCAAAACCAGGTTATGGGTCGCATAACCCAGTTTTGGGGTGCAACCAAACGGGCCCTTACCGATAACTTGCATTGTTTTTGACCCCTTGTCTTCCAGCTTTGTGCACTTATCTGTTGATGTGTCAAAAACCTTGTGTGTTTTTTATCCTTTGCTATTGAGAAAACTTTGTGTGTTTTTGACCTCCTAGTTCCCTGTCTGTCGGCTTTTCTTAAGTGTGCAAGTGCGATGACAGGTGGGTCTGGGCCTTCAAATGCTCTTCCTGATTGGTTGTCGCATGGCCACATGTCAAACTTCTCTGACATGCGATCATGCAACCACTTGCCACCTATCTGTGTGGGTCTGGTTCTTCCTATTGTTCATCTTGGCTGGCGGTTATGTCTTCTTCTAGTGATCTGGCGACTATGTAGTCACATGATCTCTTCTCTTTTGGCGGTTAGTGGCTAGCATCTCACGACTTGGTGAGTGGTTTGTCACGTAGTCGTTGAATGCCTAGCGGTTAGTGGGCTCAATTCTTCAAGTGGCAGAGGAGGGAGATCGACGGTCGGCATGTGATCGTGAGGAATATTCTTTCCCCTTGTGATCATGCACCTGTCATTGATTCTGTTTGCAGAGCGCGGTGGTCCCAGTGTTAGAGGGGAGGCAAGCATGTATTCTGATTGGTTATCGCATGGTCGCATAGCCCAATTTTTGGCTATGTGATCATGCGACCACTTGCCATGTGTCCTTGGGGCCCATCGATAGAGTGGTACTGGTGCAGAGGAGGTGGTGATGTGGTGGTCTCATGGCTATCACATGATCACATAGCCCAAAAATTGGTTATGCGATCATGCGACAAACCCCTTCCGGTTGGTTGCTAGTGTACCGAGGTGGCCAAGGGTTTGTAGGAGGGTCCTATGGCATGTGTGACTTGGTGGTTTTAGCGAGTGGCATGATGGCAGGTGGCATTAGGCATCGCGGTTGTGGAGTTAAAGGTGAGATCTAGTGGTTGGCGGAGTGGATAAAGTTTAGCAGCCTAACAAAATTCCTTCTTGTCGCTGGTTTGCGAGATGATTTGGTGGTTCGCTAGTTGGTCTGGCGACTTGGCGATGAGTGGTTGTGTGGTCACTGAGTATAACTGGAGTTAAGGTTTTCATCCCGCGACTAGGTTTTCACCTTGTTACCAGTTCACAGAATGTTAACCCGAGGTGCTTAATGGATTAGGATCTGAAGCCTGGGAAGATGAGAGATCTAACAGTCAGGACTTATTACTAATCTCTGATCGAATCAAGACCATTGATTCACTGCTGGTGCCAAGAAGTAACCGTTGGCATTCAAATTTGAATCTTAGAAGCATTTCCAGTGACCAGTAAGGACTAACATTGATGACAGAAGGGACCAGAGTTGGTGAAATTGATCTTCTCCACCGTTCCATTATGGTCCAGGGTGCCTTGAGGGTTTGCAAGGATTTGTGTCATGTGGTGATGGGCAATTTTTTTTGGCTCGAGGTGTTTTGATGGTCTGATCAGTATGGTTTGCATGGTAAATTTATGATCTTCCTGTCCTTCTCAGAGATTCTTCTCAAGTGTGAAGATCATTCTTATTGTTGACAGATTAGTGTTGGTTTTCCCTCTAGCAGTGTTTTTGAAATTTTGTTAAAAAACTAGCCCTAGTTGTCCCTAAGCTTGTTGCATTCTCCTAGAGAATTCCAAGGCAGCTAGTGGTATAAGTAGTTGAGTTTTTGACTTTGTAAGGGTTCCTTCTTCTGCAAATTTTTGAGGAGAATTGGTTTCAAGTGAAGGTTTTGTCCTATAGATTTTCTCCTTCTTTTTGCATATAGGTTGTTCTATTTCCATTGCTAGTTCAGAGAATACAATGCATGCTGCAGCAGATTTGTCTTATGTATGAGGACTCAATTTATTCTTACTATCACCGAGCTATCTCCATTTGAATTCTAAATGCATTAATCATACATCAAGGGTGTTTTATTTGTCTATTTGCATTGCCTATGTGTTTGCAAGTGGAGTTATCTTCACAGAGGTAACTTGTTCAGGATTAGTGTTTATGCATGTATGAGCTGAGATATCAAGGATAGGTCATGCTTGTCTTCCAATGGATGCTAGTTAATGTATTGTCCTTTCATAGGTCTCTTCTAAGGGGAGGGTCAAAATCCTTTGATGGATAATAGCATACTTGAATGCATAGGTGGGTGTTGAGTTGAGGTTTGGTCATGGTGTGTGATTGATGTCAGGCATCAACACGTTGAGCATATTGTGTTCTTGTTTCATAATTGTCTCTTGCAGTAGGGTGTTTGACTCTGTGGCCCATTGGAGAAGGCACTGGTCTATCAGAGACTTAGGGCATCTCAGGGGACCTTTCAATCCATTTTAAAATCATTTCCTTTCAGTTCCATCCTTTCCCTTTCATGTTGTTAGGATAAGTTTCTAGCTTTCAATCTCATTCCATGCAAGTAGGGCTATTGCATGAGACTTTCTATCATTGGGGTATACGATACCTATAGGAGATTGATTGCTATTCCACATTAATCTATCTGCAGGCCTTTGGTTTTGTCATGAGGTGTCTTGAGTGTGCAGATAAGGCAATACCCGCTTGAGTGAATGTGGAGCTCAAAGAAGGAGGATTTCTCTCTATCCTCATCAATTGGTTTGTTTTTCTTGTCAAGCTTGAGTGCCTAACCTGTGAGTCTAAGCCCAACTATTTGATTCAAGCTTGGTCCTGCAAGAAAAAGATCCAACAGAGATAGATTAGGACACATGCAAGTAGATTATTTAGGAAAAAAATTATAATGAAAAAAATGGTATTAATGTCGACTAATGTTAAAACTAACATATAATGATAAAAATTTGAAAAGTGATGAAGAGGTTAGGCATTTATGTTAAACCCAAGAAGAAGGATAAGTCTTTTAAAAATTTGTATCAACTATTGCTAGCACCTTTGATAAAATTGGAAGAAATATCATTCCAAAGATAGGAATGTGGCACAACAAGGAATAACAACAACTTTAGTAAAAAAAACTACTTCTGATAATAGAATGATGACTAACATAAATGGTTATCTTAATATCAATCATAAAACTTTGACAGGAGTTGTAAAGAGAAGAGTTAACTTCAAAAATATCTGGCAAACCAATTATAGAGTTTTAGTGGTAGATTCTTGAGGTTCGACATGAAACTTAATGGTGAATTTAAAACTTTGATAAAAAAAATTGGCACAATAATACAACAGTATCACCTAATGCTAGAGATGTTCTAAAATTAAGAGTCACATCAAAAATTTGTGATGCACATCCAAAATACCTCTTGGACATGACTCAAACTGAACTGTACAAAACAAAATGGATGATAAGGTGCTATCAAATATTAAAGCATTAGTCAAAGATCTTTTGAAAAATACTAACCCTACTATGTAAAAATTAACAAGGAAATAATCTCCTACTATTGCAAAACTCATGTTAGTTTCGTTACCATTATGATGTATTTTAATGTATACATTCTACCATGCATACTAATGAATGTTGTAGGGATGTGGTATAAATATACCATCTCAAACTGTAAAGGAGTTTATATCAAGTTTGTTTTATAAACCACGGGTTAATGAACAATTATTTCATTTGAATGCACATGTTTCTAGTGTATGTGATATATGTGGAAACTTTTTTTTGTTAGGTGAATGTTTGCATGAGAATCTTTCAATTGGTTTTGGCTAGAAATTAGTTGATGTAAAAATATTTTAAAATGTTGAGTATCCATTAAAGGATAGAAATTTTGGAAGACACTGTGAACTAATTACTGAAAATGTTGGTGTTCATGGATTTATGAATGTATTTAAGAGTAAGATCATACCCAATTATGTGAAAAACTCCCAAAATGCTTGATGGATTGATGGGAAGTTTCACATATGCAAGAATACATTTCCAGTTGGTATTATACTTTTGGTCATTTACTTTGTAGAGAATTACATGCTTTCAGCACAAGATGAGTGCCAAGAGCAATATTATAATTCAGTGCAAGTAGCAATTTTTGTTCATATTGTCTATAGGCATGCACCTGATAGTACATAAGAGAATCAAAGATTTTTGAGGGAGTACCATTTCTATTTGAGTGATAGTAAATTACATTTAGCAGAGTTTTTTCAGTATTGCTTTAAAACCTTTTATGACAATTTAAGTGAAAGAGAAATTCAAATGAAACAATATCTAATATGGTCAAATAATTGTATAGGACAATTCAAGAATGCTAGAATGTTTTATTGGTTGAGTAGGACACATAAGAAAACTAATATCCAACATATGTGTATATTTTTTGATGCTAAACATGAGAAAGGAGAACATGATGGATCCAATGCATGTGTTAAGAGATCCTTTTGCAAAGAGCAAATCAAATTCAAGGAAAAATCCAAATTTAAAGATGTGTGTGCAATTGTGGAAGAGTGTAATTTAATTTTATCTACAGGATCAAGTCAGAACTCTACAATCAAACACTTCTTCTAGCTATTTGAAGATAAGAATATCATTTCAAGATATGAGTATTATATAGTCAGTGGGTCAACTAAATGATGTTCATTTAAGAGTTATAATTCTAACACTTAGACTATATGGCCTAGGGAGATTGCATGTTTTTTTTTCCAATTTTGTGTTGCGGATGATTAGAAAGCACATGAGAATACAAAATGGGTTCAAGAATAGCAATAGAAGTCCTTAATACTCGGTGAGGCACAAGTTCAAGATGATACAAGAAGTGAAGACCTAGATCATGCATTTGAATTAGAAGATAAAGATCATGTTTCAAACCTCATACAACTTGGTAATTTATTTCAATTTCTTTTTTTTTTAAATTATATTATTTATGTATACATCATATAATATGATCATATTTGGATTAAATCTAACACTTTATGTATGCTCAATTTTGGTTTGCAAGACATGTGTATGTTGGTGTTGCACCTAAGGACAATGAAAAATTGATTGAGTATTGGTTAGCTCAAAGTGTAGAACCTAAAAAAAGTTAATATTTCATTGAGTAGATGATGATGGTTTTGAGTATCCAATTGGGCATGTTGTGGTAGTTGGTACATGGCTATGAAAATACCTAATACTTGAAGGAATGGTTTGCCAACTTTTGAAGACTACCAAATAGAAAAGAAAATTATACACAATTCCCATTTGGTGGTGGCAACAAATATTAAATTAGAAAGATATAAAGGGAGATCTAATAAAATATTATGGGCACTGTCTCTAGTGTAGTGCCCACTCATAGTTTTCTTTTTCATTTTTTATATTGCCAAACTCTTTTAGGTGACTTTCATGTGTATGTTGATTATTTCATCCTTATTATGCATTTTTTGGATGTATGACATTACATGGTGATTTGATATTGGATAGTTACAAGATATCATACATGTGTAGTTAGATGATGTTAGTTACTTTGATGATGATTATTTATATATTTAAAATATTATTTATATTCATGATTTTACTTACCCCATACTTGCATGTGTATGGCTATCTTGTATGTTTTACCTTTATGTTTAACGTGTTTGATGTGGTTGAGGTATGGAGTCATAGTAACCTACTTACGAGATCCACACGATGTCTCGATCCTCGCCATTGCTTGTTGTATATAGATATGGATGTACATGTTTGTCTTTTATGTAGGTTTACAAGTATCGAGCATCAACTTCCCTAAATTGTCAGGAAGAGTATGCCCTATCGCAATGTCTCAATGGTAAGAGAGGGAAGATAACATTTAGGTCTGAGTCCCAACCTAAGCCATTTACTATCCTGAAATAGTGGACAAGTTTATGATATCTTACCTTTTTGAAATCATCCAGGTGACGTGAATTCATAAGCCTTTACCTTGACCATGATTATTGTTTTATTACGTTCTGTTAGTTTTTTCTGTTCTTTGGCTAGTTATGTGGGTGGTGTGATTGTTGTGAAATGATTAAGTGATTTACTAAGTTTGATTATGTGATTTAATAATTAAATCTCACAAAATATAGAAATTATTAAATGTGAGAGTATTTAATTAATAGAGATTAATTAAATATATTTATTAATTTAAAGTCTTAATTAAAAGTCTAATTGTAAAACTTAAGGATTTAATTAATTATTAAATTCAAAATTTT
This sequence comes from Chamaecyparis obtusa, assembly GCA_027943335.1. Classification (NCBI taxonomy): domain Eukaryota; kingdom Viridiplantae; phylum Streptophyta; class Pinopsida; order Cupressales; family Cupressaceae; genus Chamaecyparis; species Chamaecyparis obtusa. The sequence goes on along the minus strand of BSBK01000682.1, from coordinate 2,439,462 downwards.
AATTAAAGATAAAGTCATTAATTGATGATAAATTATTAATTTGATAAATAATAATATGATTAAAACAATATTATTTTAGTTTAAAATGATATGTAATTAAGTTGCACATGTTAGAATAACTGAGAGGGGGGTAAATCAGTTATCCAGTGTCCAAAAACAAAATGTATAATTCAAAACAACTTCTTTAATTTCTGCTCCTTGATAAACACTAAATACTTTCACTGTCTGTGCTTTTACCGATTACCAATCAAATACTATAACAGTTACCAATCAAATCTAACATGTAACATGTAAAGAATGATAAAAAACAAATATCACAAGAGATTTAACGTGGAAACCCTGTAAAGGGAAAAAGCACTTGGGACCAGCAACCCAAAAATTGTTCACTCTTCTAAAGTGAGGTCAGTTAAGACCCAACCCTGTTAAAGGTTTACAAACACACTGTCAGGTGTGACCTTGTTAGAGGATTTTAGACTAGAATTTATCATCCAACCAACATTCACTATGGGGTTGACAGGATAACAATGTTCATTCTATGAATGATACATCATAAGACTTTTAGAGTCCACTCGGTTAAGAGATTTTGACTGTAGACAATGGTTAAAGGGGGATCAAATCCTAAAGGAAGTCAAAGAAGACCTCATCTCTGACCTAGGTTAGGGATGACCTAGATCCTAACCTAGCTCAAGGATGACCTCGTCGTTGACCCGAGGGTCCAAATCCTTCCAGAATAAGAAACAGGAGGTCCCGGGGATGCCTAGTGACCTAGAAATGATATCAAAATAGGGCAGTGTGCTAGGGAGAGGCACAAATTCCTATGATGAACATGATGAAGGCTAGGAGGACCTATTCCTAAGTCTTACCTAGAAAATAGAGCCACAAAGAAGGAAAATTAAGGAGAATCCTAGGGATCCTAACCCTAATTTCACCTAAAATAAAGGAAATAAGTGCAAAATGCATCCTAAATGAAAGTTTATCATGATAAATGCACTAAAAGAGGGTGCTAAACCTATCAAGATGGAAGTTCTTCCATTTTAAGATGATACAATAATAAATAAAGGGTTTGTAAAATGGTCAAGTTGACAACTTCGTTGTCAACTCCATGATTCATTACTAGTTTAGTTAGTATACCATCAGATTACAAATCGGTCATTGGAGTCGATTAGAGTAGTGGAAGTTAGAAATTAGTTATGTGAGTTAGTTTTGGGAGTTATCAGGTTCTTTTGGAAAATCTTTATCTTGTATTCGGTAGCCAATGAATGGAAGAGAAGAGGGAAGAGAAATCGATGGGAAAAGAGATGATCAATCTCATACGAATGAAGATGAATGAATTTATATTTCATATTTACATTTGATTTCTCTCTATGACTGTTCGGTTTTCGAATGTTTCATATACTGATTTGCAATTTATTTTGTTTACACTCCCTCATTCACATGATAGTCTATTATCCATAATACCCTCATGATCAAGCATGTCCTTTAATATGCGAATGGTGGTGGAACTCGATAGAGGAGAATTTATATTCATTTTAATGTTCTGTGTTGATTGATCTTTTATACTTCAAATCTATTTGATTTGGTCACTCTGTAAGGACAACAAGAACTGGCTTGTCTTTTTATGAAAATGCATTGTAAGAAAACCGCACCAAGGGTTTGAATAAAGAGTTGGAAATAAGTGCAGGATATCATGATTGTCAAGTAGACCCATGAGCATTATGATTACAGAGGAATGATTCAAATGACAACTGATATCTTATGTTTGTATTTGTCATTGATGAGATGGTAAAAGGTTGTGAAGATTGCTATATGTTTAACTCATCCCTAGCAGTGGTAAAAAGGTGGTAGACCCATGCTGTAGAACTCAAGACAGAAAAAACCATGAACCTCCATATTATAGATTCAGTCGTTAACATTGATTCATGGTTTGAATCGACATTATTATTCTATTGCTATTGACTATTGACAGAAAAGCTGGCAAACATAATATATTTGTAGCGATAGTCTTGCAAGTTGATTGTATTCAAACTTGGCCATGGAAGACCCGCGAGGCACCAAGGAACATTAAATACAATTACTGTTTTATAATCCTTGGGTGCGAAATGTCAACTTGGTGTTGTATACCCATTCATGAGTGATTTTTGTGGGAGACCTGATTCATCCTTGCCAAATGAATGTGCATTTCTCTTCAAGAATTTAGGAGTGTTGAAGTATCATCAAGTTTGGGAATTGTTAGGAGGTATCAGATTATAGATTCTGATTAGGCTTATTCATCTTCATTTGCCAAGCTCTACATCATAGAAACATCAGGACAAGGAGGCAACAATTTCATGCTCTGCATAACCAATAGATCACTCAAGGTGTGAATAGCTCAAATAGTATGTGAGGTAGCCTCAGCAATAATGTCATGATGTTGCACTGTGGGAGGTGGTGAGATCTCAGGAGTGGGGACATATGTGTGGGATTTCACCTATTGTTCCCATGGCTTGTCCTGAGGAGAACCTAAACCTACACCCTGGTTTGGTCTCATACTCTAATAATTGACCTTGTGACCTAGCACAAATTTAGCATACAATTTTTTAATAAAATAAATTGGGACATCCAAATTGTTGTGAGGTGGTCTATCAAAAACCATCCACCGGCGGTCCCAAAACTTGTATCGTATTGCACTATTTGTGTACCATTTAATTGACAACTTAGTTTTTTTAAGGTCCACTTTTAGACCGGTTTTAGGATCTACAAAAATATTACATATGTCATGTTTTGTAATGTTTAGGTTCATGACTTGATCATAGTCGAGCCCATCGTCAAACTGGGCGCGCATGGAATCACGCCAAAGAAGTGTAGAACTATGTTGCTTTGTAAGTTTTTCCATTTTTTCAATAATTGATTTCAATGTTGTAAACATAGGGCACAATGTGGGGACATTGGCATAGGTGGTTTTAAATCCTCTAAGTTCATTTAGATTGTCTCCTATTAGATCCTCTAAACAGTGAGGGTTTGAGACAGGTACATCTTTTGGAAGTGGGGGATTGTTGGGAGGTGGCTCTAGATTGTTTGTGGGATCATTAGAAGGGTTTTCAGATTCCATGTCTGATTACAATTAAAAAAAAAATAGATAATTACAATGAATTTAAAAAACAATACAAAAACTCATTTAAACGGGCTAATTTTTATATAGAAAACTATAAATTTCTGTTAAAAAACAATAAAAACAATAAAAATTTGAAGATTGAACTTACCTTAGATTGAAGAAAAATTGGATAGGGGATTCCAAACCGGATATCCAAAATCCCTAGCCATGTTCACGTTTTCACAATGAAAATGTTGAACGCGGCTGGGGAAAGCAAATATATAATTACTAGAAAATATTGGATATCCTATTAAGCCTTTGCATTGGCTTTTGGATTGGCTAGGTGTAATGACACTTAGGCCTACTAAAAAGTCAACAAATCCCTTTGTGCACTTTTGGACAAGTGAAAATAGGTTCTTTTCACATCACCACTTTTTGGCATACCATGATCCTACACATACCCTTAAACATGTTTGTAATGTTTTGATGATCATTGTGTAACATTGATAAAGACCTTGAAGGTCAACATTGATTGTAATGTGGCCAATAGAGCCATTAAAATCATGTAAATGCACTAAATGTGCTAAAATGGGGTAATAGTGCCTTATTGGCAAAATAAGCCTTAAGGGTCGGTTTGTGATTGTTCTAGACAGTTTTACAGTAGTTTTTATCAGTTTGAGAGTGTTTGGGGATCTATTAGAGGAGATCCACATGAGTATGGTTTACTATGTAGAGTGGTGTGATAGAGAACCAATGCAAATGGCTCCAAATCATTAAAAACATTTATATTCTTGCAAACTGGCTCACTGGCCCATGGGTACAATCATTAAACCAAGGCATTTCAATGCATTGTAGAATGTGTTTGTGATTGGAAAAGGATTAAATTGATTATCTATTATCTTGTTATCACTTCCATGCCTGTATTACATAATTTCCTTGGCATTTGAAGGCAATGAATTAACTGGTGTCTTCTATAATAGTGTCTGGTTGTAGGGATATGCTGGATATGGTGGTGGAGAGACCACAAATGGTGGTAAATATTGATTGAAGGTGCATGAAGCAGCACCAGTCATTATTGTGAGAATATTCTCCAAAGGGTGAGTATATTTTGTGATGGATCTATCCTATTGGGGTCCATAGGGATGTGTTAGATCCATTGGGGGGATCTAGAGAGGTTTGCAAGAGTCTTTTTGAACAATCCCTAGCCTGGAGACCCTAGAAAGGAGGGTTTGGTACCTAGAATGATAGGTCATTATTTTCTCAATAACAATTTGACAAAATCTTAATGTAGAAGCATCATTCCATGAATTTTCTTACTGATTCTCATGGAATGATGTGTCTTTGACATGTATAATATAGTTCTAACATGATACATTAAATAGAAGAGTTGATTTGACAAGGTGATCACCAGATTTGTGGAGTGAACTTTGAAGGATTTTCTTGGTTGAGGCAATCAGATACACATTAATACAATGTAGCACATAAAGCATGAATTCACTTAAATGATGAATTACACATTTGAACACATGTAGCACATAAAGCGTACACATAAGTTTTCTTAAGTCATGAAGCATACATGTAGCCCATAGATTATAAAGCATACACATGAATTCACTTAATTCATGCACGTAGCCCATATAAATGAATTTAGGTTATGAAGAATATACTTGAAGATACATGAAAATAGTTAAGACATAAATCCTACACATGAGTACATACACACAAGCATATTTACATACTAATAATGAACAAATGAACACACAATTAACAAATTGGATCGAATATCAAGTTTCATATATATCAAAATGAATAATAATTTTATACATATTTACAAAATTAACATATCTAGGTATAATGTGGCATACGCCATCTCAAAATGTGTCATATGGCATCTCAAAATAAGAAGTTCAACTACAAATATTTCTAGGACATCCTATTCTACTAGTGGATCATCAAAATGTAGCCTCTTTGACATACTCTTTGGCTCTGATGGATCCTACATTCAAACACAAAAGTGAAACCCCGAGTTGCATTACATAATTTATATGGTTTCTATAAATAAAACATAAAAAATCAAAATCACAGTCAACAATAATAAATAAATAAAATTTAAAATTGAACTCTCATGTACCTCGCCTCTCTATCTCCTCACACAAACATGAGACCTAATAAATATGTCCTTGGTAGAGAAGGAACAATGCCACCAATGTCGACTCTGACCTATATATGTTTGCGAACATGAGATTGATCTACGAGTTATACTAGTTAATGTTAAATCCTTGGTAGCAAATATATGTTTACAAAATAACTGAATTAACATTAAAACTTACTTGTGTTGAATTTTTTTTAGGAAATGTTGGTTGAGTCATCAACGATACAAACCCTTGGCATTGTACCTCCCTCAAACTAGGGGTGACCTAAAAAATCTAAATAGATACTTCACACAATTATGACTTGATTATATTATATACTCGATAGTAAAATACACACAAATAACTTTAGAAATATACGTACCATGGGGCTATCACTATGAATTGAGATGCAAGTGAATCTATTGTGGCGAAAGGGTCTCATGACATCATCAAACACCACCCTCTATAAAATAAACCATGTAGATTAAAAATGAGTACGCACAACTGACAAGTATGCATGTATGCATAAACAATCTAAAATACTTAATTACCTTCACCTTGTCAACGTCAGATACCCGAACCCCCTCACATTTCCCCTTAGTGGAAAATGATGACACCTCCATCACTATGTAATAAGATTCATAAAAATTAGAAACCACATGTATATAATTCAATTAAAATTCAAAAACTACAAAATTCAATTAAAAAATAATAAAAACATAAAAAATTTAACTTACTATTCAATCTTGAGAGAATCAAATATCAGATTATTTTTGATATGCAAAATCCTTTGGGTTGTGTTCAACGTTTTTACAATGAAAATGTTGAATGTGGTCACGGGCTACAAATACAATTTATTGGTGAAAATTCGATATCCGATTAGGCTTGTGCTTTAGCTTTTGGCTTGGCCAGGTGTACTGACACCTAGGCCTACTTAAAAGTCAACAAAAATTTTAGTGTGCTTTTGGACAAGTGAAAAGTTCAGTTTTTCACATCGCCGCTTTTTGGCATATCATGATACTGCATGTACCCAGTTCATGTTGATTCAATTGAAGTTGCATACAAATCATTGGTGTATCACTCCATTTAGGTTCTAAATATTCATATTTCTCTCATCCCTTTCCCCACATACACATTTAGTTTTAGGTGAGCACTATTTAGGAACCGGCCCATCTTTCGTAGATTCTTCTCTCATTTTAGGACAACCCACCACCCGAGAAAGTTTCCATGTTTGACAGGATAGCTAGATTTCATATCAAGTTACAGGCGCAATCTTAATTGACAACAATTTGACAATTAAAATAGTAGAAGGAGAACATGCTTTTTTCTATCATTCAAAGGAATCAAACAAGAACATTAATGTATAATCCTTTCCTACAAGATAAAAATGCCATAATAAAATGTGTTGTGATCAAGGAACTGAAAAAGGTGAAGATGAGAAAAGAGAAATTTCTACTCTAATGCACATGTAGTTAACATGTGTTCCGATGAAGACATAGTGATGGTGCCTATTTTAAAGATCTATTTTGTCTTGAGTGCCTGTCTCTAAAAAATACTCGGGCCATTGTATGCACTTATTAGATGTTGCATGTGCCAAAAAGGAAAAACCTATCTTGGATTCTTATGATGACATAGCTCAACTTATGCAAGTCAACTCTGATGAGAATGTATTTTCAAATCCAAACTATTATTTGAAAGGTTCAACTAAAATCATGAAAATTGAAGAAAAAGAGTCTTAGGTACTGAGTAAGAATCAAAGAACCAATATTGAACAATCAAGGGAAACACAAGAAGAAGATTTGTCTCGTGGTACTTTTACTTGTATACTTGAGATGTTGGAAAATAATTCATTTTATTCTAATGATCTCTTTTATACTAATCCAATCTTTAAAAGAGAATATTCAAGCCACCAAGTTATAGTTCCAAATTTTTAGAGGTCCATTAGGAATCTTGAAATTCTAATACTTCAACTCATTCAATAAAAATCCATTGATATCATGCAAAAGGAAGTTGAGTTTATTCCAAATTTAAATGTCTTCAATGAAGAATGAATATTTGGATAAGTTTCGTCACATAGGAAAGATGCAAATGCTAAAAAATATTGGATTCAAGTTCAAGGAGCAAGCTTACAACTGATTTCATAGGTACTCCAAGGTCACCACATGCTTATATTACACCATGTCATTTATTTTTTCTTAGCGAGTTGATGGGTTTTCATAGCTCATCTAGAGTCATCTATGGTACGGGTACCTACCTTGCACATATTTTAGGTAGAAGCTATTGTTGTTTTAGTTTCATTTTCATCTTGCTTCTAGTGTCTCAATCAATTTTCTATATTGTCCCCTTTCGACTCAATTTCCAATTGAATAATGCACTAATCTGTGAAAAGATTCATGATTCATCTAGAATTCTTTATAGTCCTTATCCCTAGTTGTAGCTAGTTGTTGCCCTAATTTTGACATAGGCATAATCAAAGCTTTTACTTTCAAAAAGATGTCATTTGAGGTTCAATATGTGTTCCCAAATAATATATATGAAAACATGTGCCCCTGATATCCTAGATAAGTATCATTTTGATTATCATTATGGTCAACCCTAAAATGCACTAACAAGCACAAAAAGTGATGTACTTGAAAAGTATCAAGTTTTAGGTAGATTTATTTTATGAGTGTGTCTTAGTCATCATTTTATGTCATGTATCTAGGTTTTTTCCTAACCTAGTTCATGGTCCGTAAAATTTTAAACCTTCAATTTTTTTATGTCCCACACTTAGAAAGTGTTAGAATCTCTTGTCTTAGGCTTCATCATGAAGATCAAACTCTGGGTTATGCTAACTTGGCCATCTTCAACCTACAATTCAAATTTTAGAGCTTAACTTATCTACAATCAAAAGCTATGGACGTTTTTCAAAAATGAGTACTAAGTTTCAAAAGAGGAAATATTAAATTAGTTAATAAAATCATTTCAATATTTGTAATTAATTAATACAATATTCATCCCTTCTCATGATTTTTAATTTATTTTTTTTAAAACACTTCTCTTTCCAAAAAAAAATTGTAGGTTAACCATCCTCCTATTTTTGCATGAAAAATCCAAAATCATTAAGCTTTCTTAACCATACAAAAATAGAATGTTAATTAACCTCTCCAAAGTATGAAAAAAAATAAAAAATTAATTAACCTCTTTTTGGTTAAGCTCCCATCCTCTTTTGCATGTTTTCAAAAACATCCCAGCTCGTGAAAAATTGGAAATGTTGGAGCAACTTGTAGACATCCATCAAAGCATGATAGAAAGAGAGATTCATCAAACATTACAATCAACTCCGTAGACATGCATACAAAATGATAAAACAATATATGGATATGGATTAAAATGCAGACAAAGATTATAATGTTTTTGCTAATGTTATTAGCCTACATACAACCTTATCTTCTATAGGCTCTCCACACTATTTATATAATTAAACCCCTAAAAGTAAAGAAGATGAACTATGATCAAAACTTCCCACACTATTTCTATCACCACCCTAAAGTTAAAAGTATAGAAGTGTAGAGGCAAACTATGGTCAAAACTTTTATAATTTTGACTATTAGAAATAGAAACACACATTTATATATATAAATATTTATACATTATTGTAAATGTAGCATTTTTATTAACACTCTCCTCGAAAATGTCCTAAATTAAATTTTAGCGTAATAAAAATCCAAAAAAACCCTAATTGGTCAAGCGGGTGGCGAGTTTGCATTGCGTGAGGAAGAAGAAACGTGACAGTGGGGAAGATGAAGAGAAAGAGGTCGGAAATGGATGGAAAGGGTGGCCCATTTTCAGGTAGGCAATCACTCTCAGATGTCACACATGATTCTCAAGTACTGCATTGCTGCGTATTTAATGTTTATACCTTGTATGCCTGCATGTAGATCGAAATCGACAGAAACAGAATGGACACAATGGGATCCCATATTTAGGTACGCAATCAGTCTCAGATGTCTATCATCTTACTAAAATTATCAGATCTCAACAATACAATATGTTCATCCCTTGTATGCCTCTATTTATACTTGTTATAATATATCAGCTATTGGATTTCACTTTGCACCCTAATTAGAATATTGTCTATCGATGTATTTACACAATTTGGGTTGATATGATACTCATTTTTCGATTCATTCCGTTGAACAAGTATTGTGTTTTTCCTTGTTTTTCGAGTCATTCTGTCAGATGGTTGATATGATGATCATCTTCCGATTCTCTTCCTTCATTGAGTCAGCCTGTGCAATTTTATCAACTTGTTATTATTCTATGCTCGTGATTCGATATAACCTATTTTCACAAACCGTGGTTATAATAGTAATTGATTGCAGTAGATGCGGTTTGATTTAAGGGATGTGTTTTCGCTTCATCGTTGATTTTAGAACACTGTTTCGGGGCTTTTCAAACAGATCTATTTGTGCATGCATATCCAAGCCATCATATCTTGGAACGCATCTTGTTAACAGAGTCTGCATGCCAATAATGCTTCCTTCCTTATGTTCACCACTATCTTCTGATTTTCTTTTTCAAATGCTTGATCTATATGTTGGATGGGTTTGTTTGTTCTTTATATCTACTCCTGATAAAGCCTAATACATTGAGTTTTTATAATAAACATTTAGAGAATCTCAGGTGAGACATCATTATTTAAAATTCAGCATGCTAATAATCCTTCCTCAGATTTTCTTTTTCAAATGCATGATTTTTATGTTGGATGGGTTTGTTTGTTCTTTATATCTACTCTGATAAAGCCTAATACATTGAATTTTTATAATAAACATTTAGAGAATATCAGGTGAGTTGGATGGGTTTGTTTGTTCTTTATATCTACTCCTGATAAAGCCTAATACATTGAATTTTTATAATAATCATTTAGAGAATATCAGGTGAGACATCATTATTTCAAATTCAGCATGCTAATAATCCTTCCTCGTGATTACCAAATCTTTTGATTTTCTTTTCCAAATTATTGATCTTTATGTTGGATGGGTTGTTTGATCTTTATATCTACTCTTAAATAATGACAAAATCTAATTTATGATTTTTTTGAATAAATATTTCTCAATAGAAAATAGAGAATGTCAAGGTGAGACATCTTATGAACTAATTGCACATACTAGTAATGCTTCCTCATGTTCAGCACAATCTTTTTATTTTATTTTTTTCAAATTATTGATGTTTATGTTTAATGAGTCTATTTGATCTTTATATTTACTCTTAAGTTAGATGATGACAAAATCTAAATCATGAATTTTTGGTTTAAATATTTTTCAATTCAAATCTAAATTTTAATTAGTTAATATAATTGATAGGGAGATAAAATAAATCATGGTCCTAGAAAGATTAGATCATCTTCTTTATTATAAACAAGATATCTTATTAATATTTTTGATAAAGGTATTCCACCAAAATCTATTCATGCAAATAAGATCTTCTAATCGATAACGAGGCCAAAGAAAACGTCTTATCTTTTGTCTTGTATCGACGATCAGAGGCTCGCTTTTTTTCATCAGACCTTGGTCATTTGGTATCTCTTTACTATTGAATCTTACACTTTCATCTAAATGATTTTCCAGATTCAAAAGATTCAAAATTCGAAATTCCCTACGACGTCTTGGAAGAAAAACATCTTCGAAAATGAAAGAACTTGAAATTTTTTCATTTAGATCCTCAATACGATGTACTTTTCTTCGTCGTTGAGATCTATCAAAAAGATTTACATCAATTTTTTTCTTTTTTAGTTTTAAGAAAAGACTTGCAATTTTATATACAAAGAATCGGTAACACAGGTTTTGAATGGAACCTGAAATCATTTACAATATAGGAGAAAAAAATTTCAATTCAGCCCTTACATAATTCGAAAGCCCGCTAAACATCAAACAACACGACCCCAACCATCCCAAAAAGATAACATAAAAAAACAAAACAAGCGGTGACAAAAAACAAAAATCTAGCACAAAAACCAACAACCACCTAGCGACCAACCAACAAAAGCTACTTTATCTTTTCCATGGCCTTCTCTGCCTATTTATACATATCCTCCATCTTTTGAATGGAGTCTTTAAGACCTTTTAGCTCCTTAGGGGTATCAAGCAGTTTCCTTCTGAGGCCACTTCTAGTTCTAGTTCCCGGCCCTGAGCTCCCAGCATCACCATCCACCGTAATAGTTGTATTCTCCAACATGCTATTCTCCAGATGGTTGTACAGAGCCTTAAGGTTCATCACTGAAACACTAAGGCCCTCATTGATATGCTTAAGAACTTCATTGATGATATGCCCATTGTAGCTAATTTTCTCGGTCAGGTCCTTAAGATTCTCATCCACCATTGCTTTGATTTCTGCAGTCTTTTCCTTATTCTCTTTTTAATTTTTTACCTTCATCAAGACTATGAGAGCTTGAAACAAGGGTGCAAACTTAGTGTATAACAATTTTGGCATGCCCAGTGGGACCCTAACATAGTTCATTCTTTGAAGGTTATGCTATCTCTGATATACAGATTGCATAATATAGGCTTTTAGAAGTTGTTCTATCAATTATATCTAATGACTCCATTGGTGGAAGGACTCAGGATAACCTTGTTCAAAGTTTATGAAAAAGATTGAGACAGGAGCTCAAAGCCTACTAAATTTTTAGAGTTACCCTTGAAAAGAGGCTACAAAGGTAGGTCAACTCAAAGAACATCCCCTGCAAGGAGAGTTCAATCAACACCTCTTGATACTACAGAAAGGAGACCTTTGCCCTTTCATTCAAGAAGAAGAGGCAGATCTCTAACCAGAGATCTAGAGGAGGATTCAAATCTAGCAGCAAATATAGCTCACATAGTTGTTAATCTTCAGATTCCAACTCCTGCAATGGCTAGGCAGTTTGCCTTTGTACCTTTCAACCAGGGAAGTCCATTGACTTTCACTATACATCATGATGTGCCCTTGGCGGCACTAAAGAGCCTACCTAATTTCATAGGTGAAGGGAAAACAACTACTTTTGAGCACATAAGAGATGTGAACACCATCTGCAGCATACACAACATAAGCCAGGAAGATGTGGCCACCAAATTATTAGCAGCCTCTCTAAAAGGTAAAGCTTTTGAATGGTTTAGAACTTTAACTGTTGGCTCCATTACTTCATGGAATGAGTTAGGAGATGCATTGAGTAAGTATTTTGAGGATAAATCAAATAACTTGTCTTTGGTAGAGCAGTTAACAACCATTAAGAGAGATCCTCAAGAGAAAATGACAGATTACAATAGTAGATTCCTTAAAACATGGAATAGAATTCCAGTCTCTGTAAGGCCATCAGCTGACCATGTTTTTCTATACTACTTGCAAATTTTGAATGGTCAAATCTCTATCATGATCCAGTCTATGGGTGGTACTTCTTTACCCCAATCTTTTGACATAGTTGTCAGGGCTGAAAATTGTTTGATCCAAGTAGGCATGATACAAAGAAGGCCACCCATGCCCATTTTTCCTAGCCTTCAACCCATTGCACCTGCACAAGTACCCCCATTTACCCCTATTCCCACCATATTAGCACCTCAGGCTAGTACTAGTGGCCAGGAGCTAACAACAAGTTTCTCTCAAGAGCTGCAAGAGATGAAGAATAGCCAACAAAGTAGTCAGCAAGAGATGACAAACTTATTGGAGACCTTAACTAAAGAGGTCACAAATTTGAAGAGGCAAGGTCAAGGAATCAAACCACCCTTTCAGCCACAAGGCCAAGGTCCTAATCAACAATATCAAAATCAAGGACAGACTTACCAACAAAATAGGCCACCATACCAAGGAGGCTATCAAGGACAAAGACAAAATTTTAATCAAAGACCATTCCAACCATATAACCCTGCACCTCTTAATTCTGCAAATCCACTAAGGGATATGGTTCCTAGTCAAAATAATATGGCTATGGATAATGAATGGTTTTTTCCTTGTAATTAGCCTCATAATCAGGCTACATGTTCAAATGGATGGATGAACCAAGCTCTAATGGTTGAAAATGCCTCACATGCTCAATCAGAGGCTTCATCCAGTGGCTTAGTTCCTCAACAAGAATCACAAGAGAATGAGACTGCTCTTTTCAATTGGGAGCAACCAGACTTCAATGGAGTCAATGATGAAGTTTCTTTTGTTGCCTATACAAGAGCAAAGAGAAGAGCTCAAGACATGGAGCGAGAAGATTCCAGTGCCAAAGCTACTACATCAGCAGAACCAGTGCAACAAACTACTCCCATCACACCTAAGGAGACTCCTGCCATTACAAGTAAAGAGGTTCAGACTTTCAAAGAAGTGGAGCCCATCATAGTGAAAGCACAAAAAAGAGTACACAGTGTAACACCTTTTAATATTGTAGACAACATGAAGAAGGTGAATCTCACCATGTCCATGTGGGACTCTCTGGCTATTCCGGGGTAGTCTGAAGTTTTGAAAAAGGCCATAACTGAGGTAGCAACTCCTCAGCCTACAAAAGAAGCTGCAAGGCCAGTGTTGGTTAACACTAATCAAGAAAAGGAGGCTCCAAGTAGAAACTCTAAGGCCAATGCCGTGCAAGGTAGGAATTCAAAGCCACCTCCCTTTTATGTATCTTTAATCATTGGAAAATCTTTAGTGCATAATTGTATGGTAGATAGTGGAGCTACTAGCACTGTAATGCCCAAGAAAGTAGCTGACCAATTAGGACTGAAATATGAGCCCTTTCAAAAGAAGGTTACACAACTTGATGGATCCTCAGTCAATACTATAGGTGTGGCCAAGGATACCAATCTAATCCTTCATGCTAGTCCTAATTTTTCCATCCTTCTTGATATATATATCATAGATCTCCCTGCGTTATTTGCTATATGTCTGTCAAGGGAGTTTACAGCCAAGATTGGAGGTTACTTATCTTCTGACTAGTCTCACATGCTATTCCATTCAAGGTATGGGACCAAGGTCACCATTAAGTTAGAACCATTGGCAGCACACCATATAGAACCATATGTGTCCAATAACATCAATGTAAATGTTGCCCAAAATTTCCTATTCTGCAAATTTGGCCAAGTCCTATTCCTGGGTCTCTATTTTTGTTCTGTCAAGCACCTCAAAATATTTAATGGTGTTATGTCTTGTCCTTTGGCCTCTGTAATTTATCTTAGCCTCTAGTATGCAAGTTTAAAATTTTGAAAAGTAGTCGTTGCCCTAAAAAGGACCAAAAAAGCCCTAAGCCCTGTTATATTTCCTTGTTACTTTATCGGCAACTTAAGTGATCAAAAAAGGCATGTGCATATTAGGTTTCTTCTTGTTTTCCAGTTCACTATTTCCTTCCAACTGTGTTTTAAGTCATTTAGTGATTCCGTGAAAATGCCCTCAGTTGGGCATTCACTTAATCAAACCCTGGGTTCACATGTAATTCGGTGAACTAGCAAAGCCCCTCTGTTCATGTATTCACCTAGCTCAACCATGGTTTATCAAAGTATCTCACGAATAAGAAGCCTTTGGTCACTAAATCACCAGGTCAAGGTGGGGTTAGTTCTGCAGGTAGCAGTGAGATTCTGCATCAGATGGTTGTCTTATAGTCTGAAGGAATATTCCAGGAGCATCATATCATATGCCCGCCATAGATTTGGTATCAGGATTACTTGTCAGAGTGGGGTCCCAGTTAGGAAGATCTAGTGGCTAGCGTATCTTCGCATAGCCCATTGTCAGAGCATGAGATCTTTAGATGACCATTGATTTTCCCCTTTTGCTCAGCGCTGCAATGTATTGTGGGTCCAATGCCACGTATTATGATTTGGTAGCTCCTGGTTGGTCCATGTGTGCTGAGTCGGATTACTTGTTAGTGGGTCCATTGTTAGAGGGTCTACGGAGACGTCAGCAAGATTCAAGATCTATGGTTGTCTGGTAATCTGATGGAATCTTTGGGGGCTATCAGATCATGAACCCACTATTAGATTTGAATCCAGTCTTCGGTGGGTCCAAATTTCTTGGAGTAGGCAATCAAACGGCTAGTGTGTGTTCTCATGAATTGTGTCAGAGGTATAAGAACTTACGATGACCGTCCGATAAAAGGTATGTTAGCTGGGTGATTCGGCGATTTGGCAACTAAGAGAATTTAGTGCTCCTTATTTCTGGCGGTCTCGATAAATTTTTGTGTGTTTTCTTGTTCATGAAATAGTTTAGTAGTGCTCCAAATGACTTGGCGATTCAGCGAATGCTTTGTTCATTGAATCTCTAAATAAATTGGTGAGGGTGGAAAGTATTCATCAAATCAGCGATTAAAGTGCCATTTTCATGTTCACTTGATCGCTCAACCAGAATGGGGTTAGCCAAGGTATTAAATGATTCTGTGACAAGGGGAAATTGAAACCCAAAGTAAAGGCTGAGTTAGTGTTGTAGTCAAGTGCCGATCCTGGGTAAAAAGGAAGATCTAATGGTCACATTTTAAAATAAGATTAAAGTTTGAATACTGACCATCGATAGGGTTTTTTAGCACCACCTGTGACCATTTTATCATTTTTTAAAGTCAAATATCTCAAAATATCAGATTTCAATAGTTATGGTGAGATTGAGTTGTAGGTAGGTAGATGGATCATGGTGGCTAGATTTTTTACAGGTATAAACATGAAATGGACACACCAACACAGATATTTGATTAGCTGGGATATTTTCATGTGCATTTATGGCTGAATTAGATAGGTTTAGGGTTTGATTATTATATTAAAAAAAATTATGTAAACCCTAATTAGATTTTTGCTCCTGCCTGCGTGCAAGGGGAGGTGTATGTATTGTTTTTTGAGAGCTTTAGAGGGTAGAGAGTTCACATTTTGTAAAGAGAAAAAATATCTTTTCTTAGAAGGCCATCTGGGACTTTTTTTTGTCCTCTGGTTTTCTACATTCCGTAACGTCCCATTGATAATTTAGATATTGAAGGTGTTTTTGTGACATTCTTCATGTCCCTATGCCTTCTTGTGTGAGTTATTTCTTAATGAATTCAATATTTACATGCTTCATAGTGATATCTTAGGATTCTTGATCCCTCTTTCTTTCTACAATTTTGTGTATCATTGTGGATGATTTGATGTGAGTACTTTTGTGGGTATAGTTCAACCCCTTAACTATCTTGTCTCATTCCTATACCTAGTTGCAAAGGTGAATGTTTGTTTGCAAGTCATAGATTGTTGTCTAATTCCAAGGGGTGTTATTGTTTGTGAAAGAATCTCTCTTTCCCTGAATAAATCTTTTTATCTATAGACCCTTTTATGAAGTACTTATGAAAACCTATTCATTGAGTTGTGATCACCTAGGCCTAAGTCTATTCATTGATTTCATCTTTTATATTGTAATTCATACCATATTTTTGATGTATCACCTAGTAGGATAGTTTTCTTTTAGTCATTTCCCTTTCAAGCATTCCTTCTATCCCTTTCCCTCAAAAGATTTACTTTTCTATCAAGAAGAAAATTAAGGTGATTATCCAAGAGGAACCAACCTAAAACCTGGAGGTCTCATCTCAATTAGCATAGGTCCCACAACCTGGAGATGATTCCCATTTTATACTAGGTTATCAAGACTACGAGAGCTTGAGACAAAGGTGCAAACTTAGTGTATAACAGTAAACTACCCTATATTTGATAATAGTGACTTCCAAACCATTGCAGAAGAAGATACTAAGATAGAGAATATCCCTAATATTCTACTAGATGAAAGAGCTTCAGAGGCCCAAGAAAATCTAATTTGAGATTTTGGTTTGGGAAGTTATTTAATACAAGAAAGTGGAGCCATAGAACCAAGCCTTCTCAAAGAAGACACTGATTCAGAGGATCAGAATAATTAGGTTTGGGAACTATTTTTTGATGGAGCTAGAAGTAGGCATGGTTCTGGTGGTGGTGCTATGCTAGTGTCCCCAAAGGTAGAAAGGTATTACACTACCTTTAGATTCAGTTTCTCTTGTACTAGCAACACTGCAGAGTATGAAAGCCTTGTGAATGGGCTAGAGTGGGCTAGGAAAAGAGGACTTAAGGCCCTAAAAGTTTATGGTGACAGTGAGTTAGTTGTCAGCCAAGTAAGAGGGATAAGTGCAACCAAAAATGACACTTTGAAAGAATACAAACATAGAGTTTGGGATGCAATTGAAGACTTTTGTGCTTTAAATATTGTTGCTATCCCTAGGAAACTAAACCAAAATGCATATAGATTAGCTACTAGTGGATCTAAATATAAAATTCCAAATAGCATTTCAAAAGAAATAGATCAATAGCATATCAAAGTGATTGTCAGACCCTCTCTTCCTGATAGTGATGTCAATTGGCAGGTGTTTGACAATGATGAACAAATTCTACAGTTCTTGTTTAAAGAGGATGTCTTTTCAAAGCATAATCAAGAGAGGTTATCACAGAACTATGGTGATCAAGTGATACAACTTAACTCCAATAAGGTGCCTAGAGGTCTTGTCACCTTAGAGATAGTCTTCGACAAGGATGATCAAGTTAAGAAGAGCAAAGCTGGCCTGGTAGTTCAACAAGAACATTGTGTTGAATTAGAGTTGGAACCAGGTAAGAGTTTACAATTTGGAAAAGTAAACTTTGAATTGGAAAAGCAAGCTTACACTCAATTATTCAAGGAATTTAGTGATGTATTTGCATGGCAATATGAAGACCTCAAAGGTTTTGATCCAGCCCTTGCCCAACACACTATTGAATTAGAGCCTAATGCTAAACCAGTGAGGCAAAAACAAAGGCCTGTTTATCCCAAGCTTGAGCAACTTATGCATAAAGAAGTTCCCAAATTGATATAAAGTGGTATCATCTACCCCATTAAGCATACTAGTTGGGTTTCCAACCTTGTTCCTATTAGGAAGAAGAATGGGGAGTTGAGATTATGTGTTGACTTTAGGGATCTTAACAGAGCCTCCTTAAAAGACCGCCATCCGCTACCTTCTATGGAACAAATCTTACAATGTGTCTCTGGATCCAAGAGATTTTCATTATTGGATGGCTATTCAAGATACAATTAGATCCTGGTTAATGAAGAGGATCAATATAAGACTACATTTACAACCAAATGGGGAACCATGGCTTATCAAAAGATGCCCTTTGTTTTGTCAAATGCAGGTGCTACATTTCAGAAGGCAATGGATATGGCCTTTAAAAGCCTCATGTAAAAGTTTGTATTGGTCTACTTAGATGACATAACTATCTATTCTAAACATGCAATAGATCACATCAAGCATTTGAGGCAAATCTTTGAAAGGTGTAGAGAATTTGGGATATCTCTTAATCCCAAGAAATGTATGTTTGCAATTCATGAAGGAAAATTGCTGGGATATGTAGTATCCAAAGAAGGGATCATAGTAGATCCTGAGATAATTGCAGCCATCTTAGAGCTACCGTTGCCACATCATAAGAAAGGTCTCCAATCTT
Organism: Chamaecyparis obtusa; assembly: GCA_027943335.1. NCBI lineage: Eukaryota > Viridiplantae > Streptophyta > Pinopsida > Cupressales > Cupressaceae > Chamaecyparis > Chamaecyparis obtusa. The sequence continues at coordinate 2,420,836 of BSBK01000682.1, read as the reverse complement.
TCATAGGAAAGATTAACTTTGTTAGGCATTTCTTGCCTAATATTGCAGATTTATTGAAGCCTTTGTAGCCATGTTAAAGAAGAGTTCAACTTTCAGTTAGACTAAAGAAGGAAAATCTAATTTCTAGGCTATCAAAGAGGCTTTAACAGAAGCTCCTTCTCTCCTAAACCCAAATTTTAGTAAGGATTTTATCCTTTATGCTTATGGGGGTCATGATGCTATGTCTACAATGCTTACTCGAGAAAATTCAAAAGGATTGGAGCAACCCATTGCTTTCTTTAGCAAAGGTTTAGAAGAGTATGAATAGAGATACTCTTTTGTAGAAAAACATGTACTTGTTGTGGTAAAGAGCCTTAAAAAGTTCAAATATCTATTGACCCATAGCAAGGTACACTTGAAAGTTATTCATCCAAGTGTCAAAGAATTTTTGCTTTCCAAGGACCTAATGAGAAAAGAGCTAGTTGGATCACCAAGGTAATGGAGTATGACATTGATATCCAAACCACCAAGCTAGTTAGAGGAAGAGGTCTTTGTGAGCATTTGGCAGGGGATGAAGGTTCAAAGAGACCAGAACAAATGGATGCATCTTTGGTTGTGCATTCTACAGAAGAACATGCCCAGGCATCAAGTTGGTTGCCTAACATGGTTCATTTTTTGAAGATAGGACAGTATCCTATAGGTTTGGATTTAGCAAAAAGAAGGTATTATAGATCGCAATCTGTTCTTTTTGTGCTGATAGATGAGGTTCTTTTTAGAAAGGATCACAACAGTGTCCTTTTAAGATGCATAGATTCAGAAAAGATAGCTAATGTCCTATTTGAATTTCATGATGGACCTTCTGGAGGTCACTTGTCCCCTAGGACTACTGCTTTTAAAATCATGAGGGTTGGATACTATTGGTCATCTATCTTTAAAGATAGTCATGAGTATGTGAGAAAAAGCATCAAATGTGCTATGTTTGCATCAAAAGAAAGGCTTGCAGCCTTACCCCTACAGCTAGTCAGTTTTGAGCAACCTTTCATGAAATGGGGTATAGATTTTATTGGAATGATTAATCCTCCATCTAGTGTAGGACATAAGTCAATAATCACCGCAATAGATTATTTCACTAGATGGACAAAAGAAATTGCTTTAAAAGAAGCAAATGAGAATGATGTATTGAGTTTTTATGATGACATAATTCACAAATTTGGCATTCCAGACTCCATAATATTAGATAATGCATTGGCATTCATAGGCCTCAAAGTCTCAGAGTGGGCAATTAGGAGTGGAATTTATCTGAATACAAGCTCAAACTATTACCCTCAGGGCAATGGCTTAGCAGAATCAACAAACAAGAACTTGATTAGGATAATCAAGAAGACCCTGCAGGATAACCAAAGGAGTTGGCATACTAAGTTGAAGTCTGCCTTGTGGTTAGATAGGATTACACCAAAGAAGATCATTGGAAATTCTCCTTATATACTAGTATATGGAAGAGAGGCTAAGTTGTCCATTTCAACGGAATTACCAGCTCTAGAATTAGCTACTCAATATGCCCTATTTGAAGAAAGAGATCCTCTACAGATCAGGTATGCTCATCTCATGGAGCTTGAGAAACTCAGAGGCAAATCCATGAAAGATACGGAGTTTCATCAGATTCAACCAAAGAAGAGTTTTGATAAAAGAGCCAGGGTAAAAAATTTCAAGGTTGGGGATGTAGTCCTCAAGTGGGATGAATTCAGATCCAGACCTAGCAGACATACAAATTTTGACTCATTTTTTGGTGGACCATTTGTTATAACAGAGTGCAGGGGACCCAATGCTTTTCAACTATCAACTCTTGAAGGAGATGCCTTGCCAATATTAGTCAATGGTTTCCACCTGAAGCCCTATTTTGAGGTTAATCCCTCTGTGTGAATTTTTTTAAAATGCTTTCCTACTTTCTTCCTATTTTCTAGGTTAGTTTCCTACTTTTCAAGAAGTGTCTGTGCACAAGTTCATCCTTCTAGTTCTAGTTTTGTCCCTCTGTGAAGTTTTGTGCTTAAATGATGACCCCATGCCCAATGAATTATGTCAAGGCCACTGGTTTTTCACATCTAGTAGGTTGACATCTAGCAAAAATCACCAAAATGTTACCCTAATTTTCCTGTGCATGCAAGTTTGGCCGATATCTATCCCAAGGTCTTTGTTTTTATCCTGCTAAACATCCCTAAAATTTTCATGAAATTATGCCTTGTATTCTGGCCTCTGCAATTTGTTTTATTCCCTAGTCTATAGTTTAAATATTTGAAAAAAGTAGTCGTTGCCAAGAAGTAACCATGCAAACCCTAGCCTTCATTCTATTTTCATGTTACTTTATCAGCCACTTATATTTCCTCAATTCCCATGTGCATTTTTATTCCTTTGGTCACCAGTTCTCTAAGATCTCTGGTGGTGGTCTTTCTTATTCGACGAACTGGCGGCGGCTCTTCCTTCAATTGCATAATATCTTAATCTTGGCGGTTAACTCCTCGATGGCTTGTGACTCAATGAACGTTACCCTTTCTTCAGTCACATAATCGCTTAAATTTTTGGTGGTCTCAAACTTGTGTGGGGTCCCAGTTGATGAGATCAATGGTTGTCGTAAGATTTCAAAGGGTCTGTCAGAAGCTTACGATGTTACGACAGCCATCAATCTTCCCTTTTATGCAGCGATTCAAAGTTCAGTGGGTCCATTGCTAGGTGTACACAGTTGGCGTATTCTAATTGGTCTACATGTGAATGAGTCATTTCTTGTCAGTGGGACCGGGCTCTTTCAGCAGTCAGAGGTTTTGATAGTCGTCAGAGGATCAACAATTGTCGTATCTTCGCAAGGGTTGTGTCAGAGGTATGAGATCTTCAGATGACCGACAATCTTGCTTTTTGTCAGGGCTTCATCAGTGGGTCCTCATTCACTGATGTGCTTGAGTATGATTGTTCCACATGGTGATGATGGGGTTTGCAGTGGGTCCATTTGTCAGAGGGTCCCTGGTTTAATAAAGATCTACGGTGGTCATATGATCTGAAAGAATATTCAGGGGCCATGAGATCATGCACCCACCGTTAGATTGGAATCTTGTTTGTAGTGGGTCCGATGTCAGAGAGGCATTGAGGTGTCTGCTGATGGAGCGGTCAAGGGTGAATAAAAGGTTGACAAGTGGCAAGTCTAGGCCCAGGGTTAGTAAAGTATTCTATGAATCAGCGACTATAAAGCCATTTTCATGTTCGCCAAAGTTAACCGGGGTTAGCTAAAGTATTAAATGATTCTACAACTGAAGGAAAATTGGAACCCAACGTAAATGCCAAGTTAGTTTGCAGTCAAGTGCCGAGCCTAGGTAAAAAGGAGGATCTAATGGCTGCATTTTAAAGTTGGATTAAGTTTGAATATCAGTCACCGATAGAAAATTTTAGTGCCACCTGTGACCGTTTTATCAATTTTTAAATTCAAATATCTAAAAATATCAGATTTCAATAGTTATGGCAAGCCCAAGTTGCAGGTAGGTAGATGGATCATGGTGGCTAGATTTTTTATGGGTATAAACATGAAATGGATGTGCAAACATAGGTATCTAATCAGCTGGGATATTTTCATGTGCATTTATGGCCGAATTTGATAGAATTAGGGTTTGATTATTATATGAAAATCCAAGTGACCCTAATTTAGATTTTTTGCTCCTACCTATATGCATTAGAGGAGATGTATATAATGTTTTTTGAGAGCTTTAGAGCTCAGAGTTGACATTTTGTAAAAAAGAAAAGTCTCTTTTCTTAGAAGGCTATCTGTGACATTTTTTTGTCCTCTGGTTTTCTACATTCTGTAACCTCCCATTGATAATTTAGTTATTGAAGATATTTTGTCACATTCCTCATGTCCCTATGCCTTCTTGTGTGAGTTATTTCTTAATGAATTTAGTATTTACATGCTTCTCAGTGATATCTTAAGGTTCTTGATCCCTCTTTCTTTCTGCAATTTTGTGTATCATTGTGGATGATTTGATGTGAATGCTTTTGTGGGTATACTTCAACCCCTTAACTATCTTGTCTCATTCCTATACCGAGTTGCAGAGGTAAATGTTTGTTTGCAAGTCATAGATTGTTGTCTAACTCCAAAGAGTGTTATTGTTTGTGAAAGAATCTCTTTCTTTCCCTAAATACCCTCTTTATTTACAGACCCTTCTATGAAATATTTATGCAAGCCTATTCAGTAAGTTGTGATCTCCTAGACCTAAGTTTGTGCATTGAATCCATCTTTTATACTATAATTCATACCTTCATTTCAGTGCATCACCTAGTAGGTAGTTTGCTTTCAGTCATTTCCCTTTCAAGCATTCCTTCTGTCCCTTTCCCTCAGAAGTTTTACTTTTCATGTCAAGAAGAAAATTAAGGTGATTGTCCAAGAGGAACCATCCTAGAACCTGGAGGTCTCATCTCAGTTAGCATAGGTCCCAAAACCTAGAGATGATTCCCATGTTATACTAGGTTATCAAGACTACAAGAGCTTGAAACAAGGGTGCAAACTTAGTGTATAATAGTTACCTTTTTGTCAAATCCATGAAGCTTTTCCAAGTACGGGGTAAGACCACCTCTTTCCCATTTTCTCCACACTTTTTTCTCCTAACTCAATTTCTTGCAATCTAGGGGCTCCCTTCTCAGACCACCTCCCATTTTCTCAGAGCTTAGACAACACTGGTTTCTCAAGATACCATATCAAAACAAAGCAATGTTCATTTATTTATTACAAATCAAGTTGTTTAAAATCACCCACAATCCATGTGTCATTAACTCTGTAATGATTTTCTTGCACCTTACCTGGCAACTTGCTTTCCTCGGTAAATTAATTGTCCTTGTCATCATTAATTTTAATTATGTTTCCCTCCTTGTGATTAAGTTTATCATAGTTGATAAGACTTAAGATCTCAGAATTGAGATTCACTTCCCCATTATAAATTTTTGTGACATCATTATGGGCTCCCACATTAGCTATACTATCTGTAGGCTTATTTCCTTCCTAGTAAATGTGGGTTATGAAGCTTTCCTCAAAATTTTGTAAAGTCATTTTAATTTTTTCAATTATGTGGGCTATAGTCCAGGAGGTCTCACTTTTACCTTTTATGCAGTTAATGATATTAAGAGAATATCCTTCCAGCCAAAACTTCACACAGCCCAGCTCTTTTTCTAGCAACACAACATGTAAAGCCACCTTAGCTTCAACAACATGATTGGTTTGGATTCCCAAAGGGGCTACCATAGCTCCTAGGAAATTACCAAGCTAGTCTCTTATTAATCCTCCCACCCCAGCCCTTCCAAGATTCCCCTTAGCAACTCCATCAAATTTTCCTTTGATCCATCCCATAGGGGGAGAGTCCAAATGATATTATCTCTGGGGTTGGGGTCTTCATTTCTTTTATGACTATCCCAGGAAAGAATATTTTTGAAATTTTGAGAAATGTTCCATAGCTGAGAGTTTTTAGGAATGGTGTTTCTAAAATTCTCCATGAGACTTATACAAACAAGAATAGTCATCTTTTCATAAGGAGTGTGTTTATCTGTAAAGACTCTATTGTTTCTCTCCTTCCACATTCTCCAAGTGAAGTGAGGAAGGATGAGATCCCAAAGAACTTTCTCTTCTTTGCCAGGAAGAGGACATTGCCACTGAAGAACAAGATCTTGCAGTCTCTGAGGTTTCACCCACTCCAAATAAAAAAAATTTATAAAATAATCCAACACATTTCTAGTATAGGAGCAGTGTATCATCATGTGATTACATAATTCAACCACTTCACGGCACAGGAAATATATATTGGGCAAGTAACAGCCCCTTCTTGTGAGGTTATCCAAGGTAAGGATTTTATTCTGGACAAGCAACCAGAAAAAAATGTTAATTTTTGGGATAAAGTTTTTGTTCCATACCTGGGAGCAAAGAAGTTGATCTTCTTCGGCAATAAGAAGAGCAAAAGCTGAAGAGATGGAGTATTTACCATTATTTTATGGGGCCCATATCAATTCATCATGCACATTTTCTATAATGAACCAATTGTTGAGTTGTTTACTCACTTATTTAAATTTTTCATCTTTTTGGCTAAGATCTATCCTATCATCATTTATCAAATAGTCCGACACCATTTCCCCAATCATCTCTTTGCATTCATGAATGGCATTTAGCCATTCTTGGTTTTCATTTAGAGGATTTTCTATCAGCCAACCAGAACTAAATCTTCCTGCCATTTCCCAACTTCCATCTAACACCTTTTCTAACCAGGTTATTTTCCTTACTAATACTATTCCAAATAAAGGATCCCTAAATATCCTACTGGGAATTTAAAGTGTTATCTAAAGAGGTAAGATAGTATTTACTCTTTATTATGGAGTTCCATTCTTTTTCTTCTTCAAAGATACTCAAGCATTGTTTTTCCAACAATTGCTTGTTGGTATTAATTATACTTCTAATGCCCAGCCCCCCATATTTATTAGGTTTGCAAACCTTCTCCCACACAACAAGGCTGAGTCTTTTTTTTTCCTCTACCTCAGTGCAAAGAAATCTTTTTTACATTTTTCAATCATTTTACCATACTTATGAGGGATTTTGAACAAACTTAGAGCATAAACTAGAAGGTTTTGGAGTGTAGCCTATTGGCTCTTTTCCTTGCAGGACCAAACTTGAATCAAATAGTTGGGCTTAAAACACTGGTTAGGCACTCAAGCTTGACAAGAAAAACAAACCAATTGATGAGGATAGAGAGAAATCCTCCTTCTTCTTTGAGCTCCACATTCACTCAGGTGGGTATTGCCTTATCTGCACACTCAAGACACCTCATGACAAACCAAAGGCCTACAGACAGATTAATATGGAATAACAATCAATCTCCTATAGGTATCCTATACCCCAATGATAGAAAGTCTCATGCAATAGCCCTACTTGCATGGAATGAGATTGAAAGCTAGAAACCTATCCTAACAACATGAAAGGGAAAGGGTGGGACAGAAAGGAAATGATTTTAAATGGATTTGAAGGGACCCTTGAGATACCCTAAGTCCCTGATAGACCAGTGCCTTGTCCAATGGGCCACAGAGTCAAATACCCTACTGCAAGAGATAGCTATGAAATAAGAACACAATATGCTCAATGTGTTGATGCCTAACATCAATCACACACCATGACCAAACCTCAACTTAACACCCACCTATGCATTCAACCATGTTATTATCCATCAAAGGATTTTAACCCTCCCCTTAGAAGAGACCTATAAATAGATAATGCATTGACCAGCATCCACTAGAAGACAAGCATGAAACATCTTTGACACCTCAGCTCATACATGCATAAACACTAGCCCTGAACCAGTTACCTTTGTGAAGATAACTCCACTTGCAAACACATAGGCAATACAAGAAGACAAATTAAACACCCTTGATGCATGATCAATGAATTCAAAGCTCAAATGGAGACAGCTTGGTAACAGTAAGAACAAACTGAGTTCTCATGCATAAAATAAATCCGTTACAATATGTATTGTATTCTCTGAACCAGCAAGGAGAGAAGAACACTCTATATGCAGAGAGAAGGAGAAAATCTACAGGAAAAAGACCCTTCACTTGGAACCAATTCTCCTCAAAAATTTGTAGAAGTAACCCTTACAAAGTCAAAAACTTGACTACTTATACCACTAGCTGCCTTGGAATTCTCTAGGAGAATGCAACAAGCTTAGGGATAGCTAGGGTTAGGGTTTCAACTACCTGACCAACCAAAAATTATCAGATTCACTACATGGGTAGGAAACCAAGAAACCTCAGAGAAATAGATCAAAGATGATCTCCAATCATGAAAATTCTCATAACAGTGCATAGAAGATCACAGGTCTATCAAGAGAGCAAATCAAAACAACCACCCTAAAATCATGCCTCGAGCCATTCCATGTCAATCCTTACATGGTACAGATACCTGCAAACACTCATGGCACCCTGGACCACACTGGAACGGTGGAGAAGATCAAACTCACCAACTCTGGCCCCCTCTGTCATCAATTTTAGTCCTTCCTGGTCGCTGGAAATGCCTCTAAGATTCAAATTCAAACTCCAATAGCTAAGTCCTGGCACCAGTAGCACACCGACAGTCCTGATTCGATCAGAGATTGGATATTAAGTCCTGACTATTAGATCTCATCTTCTCGGGCTTCAAATCTTAACCCATCAAGCACCTCAGGTTTCATTCCGTGAACTAGCGACAAGGCAAAAACCTAGTCGCGGGATGAAATACTTAACTCTAGTTGAACTCCGCGAACACATGACTGCACGTGTTAAAAAGCACTTTTAAGTCATCTGGTGAATTGGCGACAAAGGAACCTTCGCCAATTCATGGAATACTTCCTACCTTCACTAAAGAATCTAGTGATCCTGCTACCGCTCATTCGCCAAGTCGCCAAACCAACTAGCGAACCGCCAAATCATCTCGTGAACTAGCGACAAGACTACATCTTATCGGCACCACCACCTTTTTATCCAGACTGCCAAACCAGACTCCAACCAGGCCCGCTCGAAGCCACATGTCACTAAACCATTCACTAATCCATGCCCAGTCACTTGCACAGGACCCACCTTCCATAAGCCTTTGAAAATGAACGACTGGCGTAAGATCTCATGGCTCTGACAAATCGCATGAGAACTTATGCCGACCGTTAGATCTATCCTTGTCATAGACCCTTCTGACAATGGCCCCACTCCTAAGCACATCCATGTCGACCAATAGGAACATAGCAACTAAGCACCACATGGCAAACGGTCCCACTGAGCACAACAGGCAACCTGGCAAAATGGAATAAAATCTGACGGATGGCGCATGATCTCAAAGGCTTGGAATATTCCTTGAGATCATACGCTGACCGTTAGATTAAAAGCTTTCAATGTGGGCACCTCTGATAAGCCAATTCATCACCACGCGGATGAATGAAAACCCGCCATCTCATATCACTGTAACCGCCACCGAACTGCAACCAGCACCATTCTACCGATGGGCCCCAGGGACATGTGGCAGGCAGTCGCATGATCACATAGCCAAAAACTGGGCTATGTGATCATGTGACAACCAATCATAGGCTGTCACATCACCACCTACTGTACACGGGTCCACCAGGCAATCTCCTCATAAACTAGAATCGACGGTTGTCACTATACCGTGATATTAAAAAGTGAGCACCTCCGCTCAACCGGATAACGGAAACCACCAGATCTGTCCACGCTTTAACCTCCTCAGAAGACTGCAGACCCACCGATGCTATCCAACTTGTCAATCTGCCAACCAATCAAAAGATGCCAACTTGCTCCATTGTGACAACGGACCCACTGAAAAAAGCCAAGCATTCAGCGACTACGCGACTAACCATTTTTCAAGTCATGAGATGTTAGTAGATAACTGCCAACCTTTCAGAGATCACGTGACTAATAGTTGCCAAGTCACTGGATAGAAGATGTAACCACCCGGAGACTTGGAGAATCAGTGACAAGAAACTTTGAAGGATTGGGCTCCACCATCTGTCGCACCTGCGCACTAAAGCAAAGCAAACCGCCAGGCAGCTGAACAGAAACTAGGACCCGCACGGCTAGGTGGCAAGCGGTTGCATGATCACATGTCAGAAAAGTTTGACATGCAGCCATGTGACAGCCAATGAGGAAGAGCCTAGACCCACCACCTACGTCGGACTTGCACAGTTGAGGGAATGCCAGCAAACAGGGAACTAGTGCGAGGTCGAAAACACATAATGTTTTCAGTGAAAGAGGATCAAAAATACACAAAGTTTCTAACACGTCAATAGATAAGCACACAAAGATGGAAGACAAAAGGTCAAAAATAATGTAGGTTGTTGGTCAAAGATCAAAAATATCATGGATTTTTGAAAACACTGTGGGTTTTCGACACTGTGGCAGATTTTGACAAAATTTCCAACAGACTCTAGAATTTGAATATCTTTCTGGGTTTGGTGAATTAGGAGATGCAGTTTGGACTGAAGCAAGGTGATAACAATAAAGAGCATGAGGCAGGACATTTATAAAAAACATTGCAGGGAACAAGCCAATTTCACAAGATTTTGCTATGACAGAAAAATTGGCCTAACATAGCCTTCAACAATTGAACTTTACCAGCTTGGCTTAACATAGCCCCTTTCCAACCAGCCAACTTATGATGAAATATGTCTATTATATCATTCCAAAAGGAGGCTTTAGGTTTCAGACAAAGTGGCAACCCCAGATAAGATGCTAGAAGAATCCCAAACTTGCAACCTAAAATAGAAGAGATATTTTTCCTTCTATCTTCCGATGTATTACTGAAGTAAAGAATGCTTTCCTCCTAGTTTATAAGTTGACCAATAGCATTACAGTAGATATTCAGTGCCTTTTTTAGATTCCTTTCTTCTTTTATAGAGGATTCCCCCATCATAATTGTATCATCAACGAATTGTTCATGTGAGCACTTTTGACAAGAGGAAGATGGTTGAAGACCAACAATCTTCCCTGTCAACACCAAACTATTAATATATCTCCCAAGGCTTTCATCCATGATAGCAAAGAGGATAGGGGACATAGGGTCTCCTTGTCTCAATCCTCTAGAAGACCGAAAAAAATTAGAGGATCCACCACTAACAATGATAGAGTAAGAGACCGTACTAACCAACTGCATAATTAGTTTGACCACCCCCAAGTCACATCCAAAGGCCTGAAGGTTTTTAGATAGAAAAGCCCAATAAAATATGTCATAGGCTTTCAAAAAATCTAGCTTCATCAGGAAACCTTATTTTTTGGATTTTTCCAACGAGTGAATATTCTCGTGCACAACCATAATAGAATCCAAAATTTGCCTCCCCGGGACAAAGCCATTCTTTTGAGGAGATATAAGAGAAGGAAGAAGAAACAGCAATCTAGAAGTAAGAACCTTAAACATGATCTTTTATAGAAAATTACAAAGATTTATGGGCCTAAAACCATCAGCAGTATTTGCCCCAGGCTTCTTCAGAATGAGATCCATAAAAGTGGAGTTGAGTTCTTTTAGAATTGTCTTGGATCCGAAAAACTCCTTTACTGCAGAGAAAACTTCATTTCCAGTATTATCTTATTAATGTTGATTACTCATTTTCTCTTATTTACAATCCTCAAGTAATATTTCTAATTTTGATAATATTAATTAAATTAATTAATTCAGTTTTCCAAAAATAATAAAAATTGAAAGTAATAGTATTTACCTTTCACTTTATTTAATAATGTTCTTCTCACCCTCAAGAAATAAATGTAGGCCTATCCTCTAGAAGGCTAGTGGGAGTTTTTAAAAGGAAAATTTTGTGGATGAATTGAAGATGTTCAAACTCTTATTGAAATTGATATGTATTTCATTTCCTTTCTTGGGAGGAGTGAAGTTTTTGAGATGCAAATATTTAAAGTTTGAAGGTTTCGACAAAAACCCAACCATTCTCTTTGGAGTGATTGTAGGTCAAGACAATCACTACAAAGTAAATTTGTAAAGTCTTCCTTTAAAGAAAAAATTTGGTAATAAATACATTTTCCATTATATTAACTCAAACAAATCTGGAAGTATAGTTGTTTGTACATGTTAAACTAAAGGGGTCAAGTTAATTAATATTCAAATTTGAGCATGATGGAATGTGGGTTATGTTAATGTTTAAGCCTTGCTATTTGGGTGTGGATACATCCCTACAATTGGCATGGACTTCTAGATAACCGTGTCACATTTTCCCTTTACTTGGTCATGAGACTCTTATTATTCTCACATAGTATGTTGGAGAGATACATTTTTTGGAAAATACAATCTGGAATACTTTATGTGTTCATTGTACACAACTGTCATTTATTTTTTAGTGTTGCATTGTATGAATTTCTTGAGTAAGTGCATAAGTAAGGCATACTACTACTGTCAACATATAATAAAAATTATCTACTTCATTACTTATTAACTTATTTGAATTCTAGAGATCACATATTTAATGGGAAATATTGTCATTATGATCAATATGTTATATACTTTCTATTATGCAATAGATGATATTAAACTTATGTAAACTTTGTTCATGGCTATTGATTATGAAAGTTCTGAAGAAAATGGAGATGATGAAGATGATGAAGTAGACCTTGAAATTGAATTGATTTCAGCTCTATCTAAGATTAAGAAACTGAAAAAGAAAAATCTAAGTCTTGTGGATCTTCTACAAGTTGAGAGTGCTGAAAAGATGAAGATTGCTACATCTTTTAGAGAGGCTAAAACTCAGCTTGTTGATTCTAAATTGCTGAATGAGGAGGCCAAAAATATTCGTGAAGATTTGTAAAATCATATTCAAATAAAGGAAAGGATAACATTGCCAAGCTAGAAGCTGAAATTGTTTCTCTTAGAAACATTGGTAAAACCTCTATGCTCTCAAGTGAAGAACTGTCTTTCAATAGTGGTAAAGTCACATTAGATGACGTCCTTAGCTTTCAAAGACCCACCAAAGATAAAAGAGGAGTTGGCATGCAATCTAATCTAAACTCTTCACCACCGGAAAGTAGTTAGCCTACTCCTAACAAGGTAAATAAACCTTTTTTCTATGGCTACTGTTTTGCATGTAATTACTTTGGACATAGAGCTGTTGATTGTAGTGTTGCTCCCTACAAGAATTATTTTCAGCATGAAAGAAATGTTTTTAGGAAGTACAACTTGATTTTCTACATCTATAATAAGTTTGGCCATACATCAAGATTTTGTAACAGCTATAGTGCAGATTTATTTTATAATGTTGAACCTAAAAGAAGAACTAAAGTGACTAAGGTTTGGAGAAGAAAATTTCAAGAGACTCCTCTTAAAGCTTTAGTTGTTCAAATAGCTTTTCTAGCTAGCAATGAGAAGGATATATGGTATGTTGACAATGGCTGCTCCCAACATATGACAGGTGACTTGAGTAAGTTTCATTCTCTCAAGAAAATGAAAGGTGGTAAAGTTAGATTTGGTGGTAGCTCTTCTGCAAAGGTTTCTTGTATAGGTACAGTCCTAGTTAATAATGATGAAACTATTTTTGAGAATGTTTTTTATGTAGAAGGTTTGAAACACAATTTTTTAAATGTAAGCCAACTATGTGATCAAGGTTATGATCTTAGTTTTAACTCTAATGCTTGCACTATTAAAAGGGAATTGAAGTCATAGCTAAGGCAACTAGAGCAGCTAATAATCTCTTCATTCTTGATGATTCTAATGATGATACATGCTATTTGAGCAAGGTAGAGGATACTTGGCTTTGGCACAAGTGGTTTGAGCATGTTAACTTTGACAATCTTATCAAAATCAGCAAAAAGGAGGTTGTTAGAGATATGCCTATGCTAGAAAAAATAGTTGATGTTGTTTGCAAAAATTGTCAAGAGGGAAAACAAACTAGAGCTTCCTTCAAACCAAAAGATGAGTTCAGTGGTAGGCCACTTGAGCTTCTCCATACGGGTCTTTATGGACCAACAAGGGCAGAAAGTCTTCAAGGTGAGAAATATTTTATGCTCCTTATTGATGACTTTACTCGCATGACATGGGTTACATTTCTAAAAGAAAAATCAAAGGCTTTAGAAAAGTTCAAGATTTTTAAAAATCTAGTTCAAAATGAAATGCGTATGAAAATCAAATGTTTGCATTCTGATAGTGGGGGACAATTCACTTCTAATGAGTTTGTTAAGTTTTGTGAGCAACATGGTATCAAGAAATAGGTTTCAGTCCCAAGAACACCACAATAAAATGGTGTTGTGGAAAGGAAAAATAGAACCGTTTAAGAAATGGCACGTTGCATGATGAACAAAAGAAAGGTGAAAGATGTTTTTTGGAGAGAGGTTGTCCACATAGCAATTTATATTCAAAATAGAACATTTTTGAGACCCAAGCTCAAAAAGACTCCATATGAACTCTGGAAAGGTAAACCAGCTAATGTTAAGTACTTTAAAATTTTTGGGAGTCCATGCTACATTAGGAGAGATGAAGATAATTTGGGTAAGTTTGAATCAAGAGCTGATGAGGGAATTTTTATTGGTTATTCCTCTAAAAGTAAGGCATTCAAATGCTACAATAAAAGGCTTCATAAATTAGTAGAGAGTGCAAATGTTAAGGTTCATGAGGTTACTAATCAATTTGGTGAGAATGATGACAGCCCTGAAGAAGGTAAAACTCAAACTAGCACTATTGTACCCTCTTCTCCTCTACATGTTCAAGTTGGAATAGCTAGCAAGAGTGGTGAGAATGACAAAGGTAAAGTACAATCTTCTCATGAAGAAATAGTTCCTACTTCTAATGATGTTGAAAATTTACATGATAATTCTAGGAATGATTCTCAAAATGATTGTGACATGCTTCTAATTTCAAAAATCCTAAGTTTTTGCAAAAGAATCATCCTATTGATCAAGTTAGAGGTGAACAGAAGTCCAGAAATGCTAGGAAAAATGTTAACTATTTTGAGGATGATGATTTCTCACTTATTTCCATGATTGAGCCTAAGTGTTTTGAAGAGGCAGTTGTAGATGAACATTGGGTGGCTGCTATGAAAGAGGAATTAGATCAAATCAAAAGGAGCAATACTTGGGACCGTGTACCAAGACCCATCAACAAGAATGTGATAGGTACAAAATGGGTTTTCCGGAACAAGGTAAATGAAGATGGTAAGATAATCCGAAACAAGGCTCGTCTAGTTTGCAAAGGTTATTCTCAAATTGAAGGTGTGGATTTTAGTGAGACTTTTGCACTGGTTGCAAGGTTAGAAGCAATCAGAATTTTTCTTGCATTTTCTTCTTTCAAAGGCTTTAAATTTTTCCAAATGGATGTTAAATCTGCCTTCTGAAAAAGAGATTTAGTTGAAGAAATTTATGTCGAACAACCGGAAGGCCTGATTTCTAACAATGTAGACTATGTATGCAAGCTGAAAAAGGCATTATACGGACTCAAAAAAGCTCCTAGAGCTTGGTATGATAGGCTGGATAATTATTTGTAGTAGTAGGGCTTCAAAAAGGGATATGTAGACAACAACTTGTATGTTAAAGAAGAAGGTAACAACATTCTTATTGTTGTTGTTTATGTTGATGATCTGATTTTTGGGAGTGACAGTGTCAATATGTCTAAGACATTTGCTTCTTGTATGAAGAATGAGTTCGAGATGTCTATGATGGGTGAGTTAATGTACTTTCTTGGGCTACAAATTAATCAATCTTCTAAAGGTATTTTCATTTACCAAGCTAAGTATGTTAGAGAGTTACTTAAGAGATTTAGGATGGAAGATTGCAATTTGGTTAGCACTCCTATGGAAACTAGATGTAAGCTAAGTAAGGAGGATGTGTCTCCTTCATTTTATCAATCTATTTATAGATCTATGGTAGGAAGTCTGTTGTTTGTGACAGCCACTAGACCAGATATTATGGAGGTTGTGGGATATGTTGCTAGATTTCAAGCCTCTCCAAAATAGAGACATGTTCAAGTTGTTAAGAGAATTTTTAAATATCTGAAAGGCACAGTTGATCTTGGTCTTTGGTTTCCAAAGAGTTCTGATTTCTCTCTTACAGCCTATACAGATGTAGATTGGGGTGGCTCCGTGGATGACAAGAAAAGTACCAGTGGTTGCACTTTCTTTTTAGGTGGTTGTTTGGTCTCATGGCTTAGCAAGAAAGAGTCTTGCACTTCATTATCCACCGTTGAGGCTGAATATGTTGTTGCAGTTTCATGCTGCACTTAGGTAATTTGGATGAAGAATACCTTATGTGATTATAAGCTTGAGTTTACTGATCTTATTTGTATTTTTTGTGACAACACAAGGGTCATTGATATCTCGAAGAATCCAGTGATGCACTCTTCAACCAAGCACATTCCAATCAAATATCACTATCTGAAGGAGCAATTTACAAATAACATTGTTAAGCTAGACTATGTTTGTTCAAAGGAACAACTTGTTGATGCGTTTACCAAACCTCTACCCTGAGATCACTTCGAGTATCTTCAAAGAAAGCTTGGTGTTGTTTCACCTTAGTGAAAGGTTTGTTTTTAGCAGATGCTCTTCATTGTTACATCTTTTGAACTATTGTTGTAATCCAAAGATTACATGGTCATTGATGACAAAGGGGGAGTAGATCTTCGGGGAGAATTTTTTTTAGTTGGCTCAGTTTTGCGGGGGAGCTATTTCAGATTTGCTTTAGATGTTTCAGTTGGTTTAGCTATTTAGGGGGAGTTGTTTCAAATTTGAAACTATTCAATGGTGTTTTTAGTGAGCTTTCCATCAATGATAAAAAGGGGAAGATTGTTAAGTTTTTTTCAGTGATGAATGTGTATTTTTTGTGTTGTTTCCTTCTGCCATCATTCATCATATTCTTTCAGCTACAAGCTCTAAGCCTTTTAGATTGGCTAGCATAGTCAAGCACGCTCAAGCCATGTGTTTTGTTTGAATGCATGTTCTATTTTAAAAGAAAATTCTTATATGTTGTGTTTTGTGCTTGAGCTCATGTTGTGTGTTAATAAAGTGAGTGTTGATTATGAAAAATGCCAGGCTTTCATTTATAACGGCATGTTTATGTGAAGAGTGAGTGGAGAGATAAAACAAAAAGTTGTGTGTGGTTCTATGGAGTGAAGTAATGTATGGAATCTCTGCTACATTTGAGTGTTGTGCATAAGCATTCTTCTTCCTGAACCAAACATGCAAAGAAAAACTCAGTCTGGGAGTTTCTTATTGCAATCACACTTTTAGATTTTTTATAGGTGTTAGAAATGTCAAGCATCCCAAACACTTGCCTTCTGGGAAGTATTCAAGTATTTTCATTGCACCGTAAATAAAAAATGACATGATAAGCTGGAACGGACATAAAAAATGAAAGAGACTAGCCGTTTTAAAAAGAAGAAATTCTTTAGTTTTGGATTGCATTTTTATGAAGAAAAGTATTGACCTACAGTAGAGTAAAAGGAATGGTAAGACACGTATATAAAAAAATAGTATGATGTGTAATAGGAAATACAGTCGAATATAGAAAATGTGATGAATGAATATGAAAAAAGTAACAGTCAAGTAGTTTTGAAAAGAAGAGGTCGTCCCGACATGAAGAGTAGACTATGTGATGATCGTGCGTGAATATAGTGGTATCATTTTGAACAGGAAGTTCCTTTTTTCTTAAAAAGGAGTGTAATGTAAAAACCACGTATTGTGATATGAAAAAATGACTAAGGCACAAGCTGTCATGTGGTGTTTTAGACAAAAATTAACACTATACCGGGTGTCGAGAATCTCAGGTAGAACAGTATCCCTTTTGAGAGATGGAAGCGGTAGCAATTTTTTTCGGGGAGACTGTAGAGTCTGAAAAAGGATGCGATGGAGGATTTAGAAAAAATAGTAAAAATCAGAGGTGATATACTATGAAAGGGAGAATGTTCACATAAAGCTTTACTTTATCTTGAAGATTACTGTAGGACATAAGGTTATGACGAGAGGTCTATAGGAAACAAGAAGAGGTAGGATTAGCAGTGATCGGGGGACTCTCTGTTCTGCATGAAAAGGAAAATATCAGAATATCAAAGATTGCTATATCAACAGTGACAGCTTGAAAATCTAAGAGAGGCAGTTGTTCGAAAGAAAGAAACAATATAAGGTGCATTGGGTGTGGGGGAGTTTTTAAACAATATATTGACTGTGAGAGGTTAGGATCAAAAAACTTTGTGATATCTCAAAAATGGATGGTGCTACCAGTACACTAAAAGTGAAAGGATATTATTTAGTAGCATCACTCTTTGAGGCAACCTCCAAGTAACGGCATCTTCATGCTTAGTGAAGACAAAGAAAAAACTTGTGTTTTTGTCCCATCATTTACCTCTGGTAAGGAAGGTAGTTTCCTTCTAAATCAGGTTGGAGCCTGATCTTCAAAGTTTGAGGAGAGTTATAGCTCTTAGTTGTAATGGATAGTTTCCCATCTGATTAGTGATGTCCTGGTTTTTACCCGCCTTGGGTTTCCATGAGATAATTCTGGGTGTCTTGTTTTCTTTGTTTTGTGCCCTTTTAAATTTTGCTTCTTAGTTTTTAAAGCCTTCGTAAAATATTGATTCACCCCCTCCCCCTCTTAGTATTGTTTGGTTTTCAAACTTCACATTAAATCCAAAAATCCAAAATTTACACAAACTCGCAACTCAAAAGTTTTGGAAAAAAAGAAATAGGTAGCATAAGTGATATTGGTAAGGGATCTTACAGTAGTATCAGAGCTAGAAGCATAATATCTTATCAATCATGGAATCCCTTATGAGATATTTTGTCCAATAGATCTATATAGAAAGGGTCAACATACTGCAATAGTAATCTTCTTAAAACCTTGAGTTGTAGAAAGTATGAAAAGGTATAAAAAATTATTACATTTCTTGGAAAAGTCAAAGCCACCTATCTCCTTTTCAAAATAAGAAGAACTAACAATAAAGATATCAAAAAATAAATAGAAAAGAAAGAGTCTAAATATCTTGTCATAATAGATCATTTTGTTTCTTGTTACAACATATACAATGATCTTATTGAAAAGATTAAAGATATGAAAGGAAAAATAACTTTTCCTCTTTTTGTAAATTCTATTAGAACAATGGGATCTATATTGTATTCCATTACAAGAGACCATGTCTCAATCCACTACTTGAGAATGAGGAAGAATATTCAAAACATAAACCAATTAGTGATGAAGTCTTGGGAGAGAAAACGTTGCATCAATTTTAACCGAAAACGTGTTTCCACCCTTGATGGCCACATTCTGGAAATGAAAATAGTTTCAAGGTAGGGGGACGACAAGACATATTTCCAAGTTGTCCCCAACTAGGAAAAATTTCCAAAAACTATTTTGGAAATGTGAGAAATCATCCACATGTTTCCAATTTACATTGACCATCCCCCACATGGTTAGGGATGGTCAAGCCATCCCCCAATCATCCCAAGCATGAGATGTCATTTCTAACAATAGGAGGCAATACAAAAATCATTGTATTAAGTATTTGTAAATGTTTTTTAGATGCACGATCCCTACATGTTATGCAACCATAAAAACTATTAAAATAGTATTTTATAACTAATAATATTACAAAATATAATAATTATTCAAAATGTTATAAAATTGCATATTCAAATATACTATTTTTTTCATTTTCCTTTAATGGCTCACATCTTTCCTTCTACGTATGGAGCCTTTGAATGCGTATCAAAATGTTGTAAGTCTATGAGAAGAGAAGAAAACATAGTTTGTAGAGAAGACATTAGGGTTTGTAGAGAAGAAGAGTAAACTTCAAGACATGTTGGTGTGAGAAAAGAAGTATTTACTATTGGGTATTCTGATTCATTTATTGATTATTTAAAAAAGTTCATAGTTTCTAGTAAAAATGGTAAGAAGGCTATTGAAAGTGGGCAGCCAAGCTCATTTACAAATCTATTCAATGTATAGGCATGGAAACTGACATGGAGTTCCATTGCACATTTCTTGTTTTCCCATGTCATCTCATTTCATGTGGCTCATTCTCCCTTCTACAAGAAAATGATCAAATACATATGTAATATTGGTCCCTCTTTTTTATAGCCCGGAGATCATAAACTACATACTACCATCCTTGATAAAGCATATTTAAAGGTGAATTTGGTGATGGAGGATATGAGGCATACTTGGATGAAGAGTGGTTATTCCATTGTGATGGATGGGTGGAATGATATTAGTCACCAACCACTCATCGACAGCATGGTCACATGCATAGATGGATCTTATTTTCTTAGAGTTGTTTATTATTCAGGGAAATGTAATGATGAAGATTTTCAGTTTAGTATTCTGAGAGAGGCCATGGAGGAATTTGGGCCCTCATATGTGGTTTCTAGGTGATCACTAATTCAACACATGTATGCAAATTGGCTAGTATGATTGTGGAGGGTTCTTGTACAAGCACATATTTTGGACTCTGTATTGTGTTCATGCATTGAAGGACATGGGAAAATTATTTTGGTTAAAGAAAGTGGTGACACAAGAGATATTCGAATGTTCACTTGCAACCAACAAATCTCACTCTCTTAAAGATGTTTTAAAAGAAGGAATTTATCAAGCATGTAGAGACAAGATATGTCAGTTACTACATTTTTTTAGAGAGGATAGTTGAGGTGCATTGTGCTCTACAAATTATGGTAGTGAATTCATAGTGGAATAGATGGCCTACTCCAAACACTCCTGAAGGAAAAGCCATCAAATAGAGGATCCTTGATGGCAATAGGAGATCCAATGTGAGGCACGACATTGTTGATTCTTATTTAATTAAAACTTAAAAATTTCTTTCAATTTTCAAATTTATGATTTTAATTAAAAATATTTTTTTTTGTTCATTTAATTTAAAAAATCAGATTTTTATATTTTTTTCTTATTCATTGCAGATATGTTTTCTCCATTATCTCTCCTATTATATATGTCATCAAATATATTGATACAGACTCTCCTAACCTTAGAGAGATATAGGAGACTATGTACACTATGCTTTAGAAGATGAAGAAAATAATTTTGGCTCAAGATAAACAATTGGACTTATGTGAGGAGTACATTAAGCCAATTTTTATGTAGAGGTGGAACACTATGAATACTCCAATGCATATATATAAATATATGCACTAAATTAAAATTTGTATCAGCCTAGGCATGGAAGGTGCACTCCTATTGAAGATGATTAGATGAGACATGGGCTTATGAAGGCCCTTCAAAAGATGTATTTAGCTCAGGACTCTAGTACACTTCATGAGCAATAGGTTTCCTTAATGGATAGAGTAGTACATGGCATAAAAAAATCCCCATTGAATGGTGGTAATGGTATGGGAGAGATGCACCATAGTTGAGGACACTTGCAATTCATCTCCTCTCACAAGTTGTTAATTCCTCTATTAAAGAGATGAATTGGTCTATATTTAGCTTTATCCACTTTGTGAAGAGGAATATGCTTACATATAAATGAGAAGATAAATTAGTGGCTATGCATAGTGCTCTATGACTTATGGATTGTAAGAATCTATAATATCAACAAACTCTAGCTTTACGATGGGATATTAATCTTGAAGATGCCACACAGGTTGATGAGGATGACACCCTGTTGGGATCATTTGGCGTACCATTAGATGATGCAACCTTTGAGGGAGAGGCGGACAATTATAGTGACTCTAATATGGATGTGAACTAGGGGCAACTCCCATACTATCTTTGTTTTCATTTTGACTTTGAAGTTTCATTTTTTTATTCTTTTGACATTGTATGATATATTGATGCAATGATAATTGAATCTTGATATATGATACATGATACTTTAAGTCTTTACCTTTTCCTTTTGTTGAAACTTGTAGCCTTTGTGCATTTGATATATGATATGATACTTTTCATTGTTTCAATGAATTTTATCTAGGAATATATAAAATTGAAGTTTTAACTCTCATTTCATTCATTTGATGTTATCCTATGTTCCTATTTTATGATGATTTAATTTTATTCATTTGATGTTATGTTCTATGATGATTTGATGAATGCCATTTATCATTAAAATAATAATTTTAGATTAATACATTTTATTATGTTGCTATGATGAATGTTACAATATTATATAATGTTTCAAATTTCATGAATATATATAGGTGTCAACTTCCTTCCCCCCCTTGGATAAAATATAAATTTGTTTCCCCATCCCCCCCCCCCATCTCAAAAACTCAAGGTAACATAGTCTTGCATTAAATATGAAGAGGCCAAGATGAAAGCAAATGTTCCAATTCATGAATCATTAACAGATATGCCATTGTGTGATAATTTTGAACAAGATCATCTCTTTGTGACAACTTGGTTTTCGTGAGATGGATGTCTTGGTGAAAATGTGTGAGTAGAAAATGTTTAAAGAGCCAATTTTTATATTGCAGTAGTCAAATATCTATGTACACTATGAGGTTTGAAGGTTTTCCTATGCCATAAAAAACATTTCTTCTCTATAGCTACCCTAATCACTTTCATTGGATGAGCTATAACCTCTATAAGCATTGAGGCTCTTCTTTTAGTCATGCAAGGCTTGTTTTGATTCTTATCGCATTTTTTATTGGATTTGTTTTCCTTGTATAAGGTTTTTCTTCTTTGTCACTATTACTTTCTCTTAAATATGGGCAATTTGTAATGAACTATACAACTTTTCCACAACTAAAGCATTTAAATGGTAGTTTTCACATGTTCTTTCTTCTTAACTTCCAAACAAAAAGAGATTCCACATTAATTTGTTTCTTCCTAAGAACTTTTACTTGTCATAGGTTCTTTATCCTTCGATATTCTTGTGCCTTTAAAGGTTGATTCCCCTTTTGATATTTTTATGGTCCCCATTACATATGTTGTAAAGATACCATGTAACTCATCCATGGTTAATTTATCCAAGTTCCTAATTTCTATAGCAGAGACTTTAGCATCAATTCTCATGAGAAGAAATCTAAATATCTATTGAACTATTGTTTATTCTTCTATTTTTCCTCCAAGAACCCTTATGGTATTCACTATCTCATCAACTCTAATTAGATATGCAGCAATATTTTCTTCTTCAAGTGACTTTATGCTTTCAAATTCCCCTCCATGGGTTTGATGTTTACCTTTGATCACTTTCTTGTCATCTTCATATATCTATTTCAATTTGCCCCTTATGTCCTTAGCATGTTTCCAGTTTGCATCACTTTCACAAGTTATAAATTTTATTAATCCACATAGGATTGCATATCCATTTTAGAATTTATTGATCTATAGATTCATTTACCAATAACACCAAATTTCATTCCCTAGGGAACTTATATAAGTATCCATTCTTAGGCTCCATAAGGCATAGTTTGTTCCATCAAACAATGGAGATTTTTTTGAAGAGAATATTTCTTGTCCAACCATGTGTGGTCTTTAGATCTTCCTTTTAATCAATTAGGATAATTTGAAGGAGCCAAATCTAATACCAATTGATGAGCACATGATTATACTAAGAGGGGGTAAGTCAATATGATAATAATTTTTAACCTCCTTAAAATTTATTCAATTCATTTATGATTTGATTCTAAATCAGCACATATGAGAAAACAATAAGAAATACAATAAAAAAAAAAAGTTTATGTATAAATCCTTGTAGGAGAAAACCATAGAAAAAATATATTACTTGTATTAATTTGCTTGTTATAGATTCTAGAGAGACCAACCTCACATTCACTTTGTGAGCACTAACTCACTAGAGGTACCAACATCTTGCTAAAATTATCTTCACAAGAGCTAAAACTCTCTTCTTCAATATCCAATAGTTCCTTTCTTAATTGTGTGATAAATTGACCTTAAATCTGCCACAAATTGATCACAATTTCTCCCTGAAAATCTACTATAATATTAATCAATTCTCATGCTAATCACTACATATGTAAATTGCACAAGTTATACAATCACTCCTCTTCATTTTTTGAGTATTTGGGAAATAGACTAGAATTAAGTAAATTCTTTATCAAAATTATTCTAACATTAATGACAACTTTCCAACAGTTGGAATAAAAAGGGTACCAACTTATAGGGATTTTCTTGCAATGACATCAAATAGTAGGGTACTATAGCTATATCAAATTGTTGCATGATTAAATAGAAGGCATCTATCATTTAATTCAGCTGCATTGAGTTAAGAGAGAAACCATTAGTAATCATTTTCTATGGCATCTCCTGATATCTTATTGTTGACCTTTAAGATCATAATTATTTATAAGTGGTGTGTGTGAAAAAAAATTAGTTGGAGAACTAAAACTAATAATTTTGGTTATATTTATGTTGAGAAAACCCTTGTAAATATTTGATGATTAAAAGTTATGTCAAAAGAGCGCAATGATGATTCTACAAGGTGCTCGTAAGCTGAGTTATGCTATCCATTTCACTATGGAATTAAGTTTGTGTGAATCAAGGTAATTATGTTTTGAGTAATAAGACTAACCTCCTCCGTCGATATGACTAACCTTAGGAAGTTCAAGCTGATTTATCAATTAATAATAATAAGTGGTGTTTGATTTGAGGCATCTACATCCTTAAAGGAAGTGTTAGAATATTACTAAATTGTGAGTTTACTTATGTGTTATAGAGGAAATGAAATCTAAAGATATCAATCTTTCATGAAATTCAAACACAAATAGGTCTAACTGAAATATCATCAAGGGAGCGTTATGCTTTGGGATTTTAATCCTTTGTTCCAAAAGATTGTGAGTGTGAAGTGTGTATGAATGAACTAGACTAACAATGGTAAAATGACTAATTCCAACATAATGCAACAAATATATAATGAAATATAAAAGTAGCAAGACAAATCTAAGATGGAGACAAAGAAAGGAACCTAGAACTTAAATTTGGAGTTGATTGTGTTGAACAAAAGTAGTAGTTGCCCATGTCAACAAGGTGACACAAGATCAAGAGATGGATGACAATAGAATGAAGAAGCTTTGTGCACTTGTTCCCTAAAATATTGGGTAAGACTAGTAGGACAAGGGTATTGGATGCCCTAGTCTTAGGGTCTTACTTGATCTAAAGTTTGGTAATGTCTATCATTATCTTCCTTTCTTGTCTGCAACCTTGGTTTCCAACACCCTTTCATGAGCCTTCAAGGTTCCCAAAGCCTTTTGTTGGCAATATTTCTAGTTGGTTTCAAAACCATGGTCTAGAGATGACAAGGTTCTCACTTGACCTTGTCAGCACCAACTCACAAGTCAGGACTTCAAAGACTCTAACCTCCAAAGAAGAAAAAGTTTCCCAAAAGACTTGAAGACTAGATTCTAAAAGAATTGTGTGTTCAAAACATCATGCAAGGATTGATTAGATTTTCATCGCCTTGTTGGCACTCAATATTCAAGTCACAACTAATTTTCTCTCAAAAGTGAAGTTCTTGAGGCTACCAAAGATAAGTGAGGAAGAAATAAAAGCACGTACAAAGAGGTTTGGAAAACTTTGGCAGGCTCAAAGATGGTTTTGACAATAAATTAAAAAGTTATTTCTTTGCATCAAAATGTTACTTTTGAGAGTTGGTGCAAAGAGAGACTATATGTACAACATTAATGATGTTGTCAGAGCTAAAGGAAATCAATGCCAAATAGGGGAAAAACAATTCAAAGGGAGTCCATTTGCATGTAATTCACAAGAATATTTTCATAAAGGGTTTGAGAGAAAAAAGAAAAAAAAAGTAGGTGTAAAACATTGAAGAAACTCATTAGAAAGCAAAATCACTCACAAAGAGGTTTTTAGCATAGTAGATTGGTAGGCTCACAACTCTTCCAAATCCATAGTCATAGAAAAAAGTGTTGTTATATGAATTTAATATTTGAAAATTGTGCTCCACTATCATTACGCCACCAAAAATTTTCCAATTTTAGAGACATTTTCCTGAGTTGCATTTCAATCAAAATGAAGTAGATGTTCCTATAATACAAGCATTTATCAAAAATAATTTACAATTAGGTTAAGGTTTCCACCCCACTCAACATGTTCAAGATTATAGGGTTGATTGTTTATATAACTATGAGGTGAGGAAAATGAGTTGGATTAGGATTGCACTCAACAAATAGTCACCTTCAAGTTAAATTGGGACATCTTAGATGTAGAGGATGATGAATTGGACCTATTGGACCCAACTTACATCAATTAAATTCAAATCTAGACAATTGTGCTCTTGGATTAGGATCTCCAGGAGCCAAAGGATAATAAAACAAAAAAAATTGTAGTTATAATAACACAAGTATGCCTTGCCAAAAAGAAAATTGGATCTTCAAAGGTGCAACCAAAAGGTGAGAGAAATAATTCAGACTTAAGAAAACATAATAATATAGTGGCTTCATCAAGCATTACACTTCTTTCTACCTGAGAAGTGACTACACTATGAGAAGGTGATGGAGAAGAACCTTCTCAAGGAAGAAAGGAACCTAAAAAGACTTGAAGAAAAAGAAATAAAAAAGGAGAAGAAAAAAAAGGAAGTCTAGGAAGTTGAGATTGAAGAGATAACTCTCGATTCATTTGGTACTCAACTTCCTAACCCGCTTAAAATATAATTGATAAGTCTTCTATGAATAATAAGTATTCATCGCTCTTCCCTTTTGATTTACAAAACATCACTAAAACACATCCTTTGAGGAGAGCTTTGCGATTTAAATATACTATTTCCTAATCATATATCAGAGCTATAGATACTTCTCATTCATGATTGGAAAATTCTCTTTCAAAGAAGAGTAAAATAGTGCCAATGAAATTGCATGGTGCCAACATTGTGGGACAATTGGTACAGATTATTCCTAAGCCTAAAAAGTTGAAATCCACATCTACATTAATGTGGGATCATAATAGCTAGGGTCGTGTTTGTAGGAATGACTTTCAAGTAACAACTTCTAGATTAGTAGAAAGAGCAACAAAAGACAAGCAAGACAAGGATGATTTGACAAGGTTTGTTCAACTCCTAACGAGTTGTTTGGATTCCCTAGTTGATTGTACTCCTCAACCAGTGAGTGAAACTAGTAAATCCTATAACCCAAGTTCAGCAATTGGCAAGGAAATGGTATGCAAGGTGCAAAAAGATAAGCATTGTAGAAGGATCACTCAGGAGTATGTAAAGAATATAAAAGCTAAAGGTCTCACTTTCATTAAGCAAATTGGGAAAATATATGATGATTCGAGCTTATTAAGGAATGTTATAAATATAGAAATAGTGAACACTAAGCATGAAGAATTGTCATGGTTACAAGATGACCAATAGTAATAGGAGATTTTGGATATGTGCTTAGACAAGGAAATAATAAAATAGATTGGTCACAGTGCAAATGATCCTTAGTGTATTTTTGGATTAGTCATCATTTGCTTGATTAGCTGAGGTGAATGATTACTATGAACTATCTTAGATTTGATATGAAAATAACTACATGGGTAGTTACCCTACTATGTGCATAACAATAATTGAAGCTAACCATTGTATCAAGAGGATTAGCAGGCAATCACCTATAGCATGAGGGTGATTGATGTCAAGATCTACCCAAGATTGTGAAGAAAATAGTTAACATTATTAATAAGGTCACTATGTGGCATATATTATCAATAAGGTCACATATATCACATGGATAACCGATGCCAAGTGCTACCCAAGATGGCGAAGAAGATAGTTGACATTATCACTAAGGTCACTAGGTGGTATATATAATGGAAGCTACTACTTCATAGGTAGACAAAATCAATACAATTGGTTCACTACTTATGGAAATCCTTGGGATGGATGATGGACAATTCGTGTAGTATGGGATGCACGCTATTGTTAAAGAGTATAACTGACTTTGTTGGGTAGGGGAGAAACCCACAATGTAATATGAGTTTCATTGAATCCTCTTTCCAATTGTCATTGGTGCAAAAGAGCAAGGAAAAGAAGGAGACGCATGATGTAGTGCACAATGCACAAACATTTCTTTTCTTTCTAGGATACATTATGGATAAGTGTGTGTTATCCATTGTCTATGAGCCAATCACTATTGTCTTTGTGATTCTTAGATGAGCCACTCACTATGTATTTGTGGTGTAAGTATAAGTTGTTCACTATGCATTTGTGATGTACGATAGAGCTAGTTACCATAAATTTGTGATAAGTGGTAAAGATTGTCACTGTGTATTTGTGATGTATAGAATTGCTAGTCCTTGCTAATATTTAGGTTTCTAATGGCTAGATAGAGTTGGCTTGTTTTCCATGCATATCGAACAAGAACTTCAGAAGAAGGAAACAACACTTAGAAATTTTTCATGATGTATAAGCGATAAACATTGTGCGAAGGAAAACTCCTTTAACTTGAACGCTAAAGTGTGAAACTAATTTGGAATATTGTGGAGACCAGTGCTAAGTTACATTCAAATCCTTCATGATGCATAACTTAAACTAAGCCTTCAATGGTCCCATGCTAGGTCGAAAAGAAATAGCACGCCCTCTTTATCAACTTACCTGGTCCTATTTTAAAGTTCTCCCTGCTGATCAGTAACTTCAATAAACATTGAATAGTCAAATAAGACATGGAGGTGGGGGCAGGGCGGGGGAAGGTTTGGCACGCATTTGTGAGTTTCCCTCGTGAACATTTTCCTAGTAACATATAATAGTAACTTTACTAAACAAGCATTCTATCTCAGGTAAAGAGAATTATTTAACTGCACACATGTAAAATCTGGATGTGTAAATTTGGTCAACCAGAGCAGAGTTCTTGGAACAAAACACTTAATAATTATTATTGTGGGAACTTCTTTATATACAACACATGATGCAACAGGTGTGAACTCTAAAGCTGAAAAAGAATCTTGAATAATACTGCATGCCCTCATTGAAGCTGCCAACACAGACTCCTCACAAATGAGGAAAGCAGGAGCTCGTTAGCTGCTATTTCTGTCTTGCAGAGGCTTTGCTTCTAATGTTGTCACTACCATTGCAGTGCTTCTTTGTACTTCTATCAAAAGCTGACTAACATTCGTATTCCAATTTTATTGATCAGTACATGAATTAGAGCTCATGATCTATGCTTCGCATGTGGGTATTAATCTTGAGAGAAACCACAAAAAGAAAAGGTAGTATTAAGTTCTAACTATAATATTCAAACCAACCCCAAAACAATTTATGTTCTAAAGGTTTCAAATGAAGAGAAAAAGAAAATACCCAGCATGTGCAAGTATTTGCACTAGTGTACAAAGGACTAGTATAAATGCATATACCAACATGTAATTTATAGCTTTCGAGAATTAATGACGAGGTAACTAATAAAAACATATCTAAATTGGTTTAAATAGGATTCAAACCTGATTAATTTCTTTTTAAACCCAACATATAGCATGGACAGTTCTTATCGATAAGAAAACTTAAGGGGAAAACAATAACTAGATCTGAAATTAACATATAACTGATTGGAAGAAACCACAATCCAACAGTCTTGTGTGCAATAGTTTCTCAAATGTACACCTAAGTATCTAAAATCACTTTTATTCACTCAGCTAACCATACAGATTAGTGGTAACAAGAAGGAAGACAAAATTGCATGATAACCCTATGTGCCTGAGCCTTTACATAGCATTTCACTTGATAAATCTCACAATTAACAGAAGTACATTGTAAGAGAGCCAACAAATGAAATCAAATTTGTATATTCCATTTCAGGTTATAGAGGAGCTCGTTGAAAGCCTTTATCTCCAAGCTTTTTCTGCTTTGTCCATGTAATCTTGATGGGACTGATGTTTTTTACCTGTCAAATGGATAAATAGATCATTGTAAATGAATACTGAAATCTCCTGTTGTTGTTTGGCCATATATGATCATTTCAGCAACTGGGAATTAACTTCATTATGAAGTTTATCAAAAATTTGTACATGAACCAAGCAAGACAGCTTGAGAAAATCCAGAAAATTGCCCAAGAATAAAAAGCAATTTCAAAATGTAGGATAATATTAACAAAGAAGAAAAATATAAACCCTATCAACATTTGAAGCAACTATTTATCATGGTGTTCAACCTCTGGCATGCGGATATCACTATGGAATAGGGGGGAAATAGGACTGAGGTATTGAGTTCCAATATTACAAAGGTTAAAATGTTATGAAAGTAACTAATATTTAAAATTTTCCCCTACAACAACAAGAATGATCTCAGGAGGAAGACTAGAATCAACACAGGTACCAATCAAGTTATAAATGGGCAATTCTAGTGGAAAGAAAGAAACTTCAACAGAACCTCCAAAACAGTCCAAGACTGGTCAGTGCTAGTCATATAAGCAGAGGGAGTAAAGCTGATGACGTTCACTCATACTGAAATCCAGCATTGTAAATATCCTCCTTTATTGCAAATATCCACATGTAAAATACCTAATTGATGTGCATTTTTTATCCGATAGTGGAAACGGTCGCTTGAATTACAGAGGTTCTTTTTGAAATGCTTCATTGAGCCTTTGTAGAAACGTGAGGCTGCCTTGGAGTTCAGGACTGTTCAATGAATTTATTCCTGCAATTTAATACTCAATTGGTATTTGTAGTTCTGAGCAATAAGTAATATTTCAGACTCAGCTTTGATTCAAGTTCTTTAGTTTTTGGGATATGAGGGCAAATCAGAGATTGAAGATTGCAAATATGGAGGGAGTAGACTTCTACTTTTGTTTCTCTTTAGTTCTGAGTTTTGTATATAAGCAGTGTACCTTTTCCTTGTCCCTTATTCAGTTTACTGATCATTTCATGAGGAAACATTAGAGTTAATGTGTGTAGCTTTCCCAAGGCACTCCAAACTGATTTCAAGGTCAGAAAATGTAATCATGCTTAATTGTGACTTCTATAATCTTAGCGGCAGTTGAAGCTCAATTAATGTTCTGAAAATCAGATATTCTAAGTTTTTCAAGATTGATTTTTTTCATGGTTTCATTGTCGTTATGCTATGAATCTTTATACACAAGTTTGGAGTTTTAAATGCATTAAACTAAACCGTATACACAAGAAAGGCAACCCTGCGAGTTCTTCACAGCAAGTGGTTGAAGAGTTAGTGTTTGATAGAAGTGTCTGAAGCAAATTGTAAACCTAGGCAAGGGTTTTTACAGAGGCGAGAAATAAAAAATGTCAATACAAACTATGCAACCTAGTATTTCTTTGCGTACCCAAACCATACATAATGGATTCACAGGGAAAAGGGTTCTACCAAGTAAAGAAAAGGGCTACTAGTGTCCCCAAAATGTTTAAATTTCAATCATGAGAGGTGTCCAAATCTTATATTGCTAAATTTTACTTTGCCCATGCTGTATCATTTCATGTGGCACATTCTCTCCCCAATTTAAACTGTTGGAATTGTTTGCCATTGATGCCAAGATAGGTTACTATTGCTGTCAAAATATTATTGTCATTTATGCAATGATGAAATCAATAAATACTAAGAGCAGAAAACAGAAATTGTTTGATTCACAAATGATAACAGTACAATGCTTGGAGACAACATCAATTGTAATAAAAGGAATATTGAGCAACGGTTGTAAGAAAAGGAAATAGCAATTTCTTTAAGGAAGACAATGATCATTAAGAAGAAAGTCAACGAAGTAAACAAAAGAACAAATACTGAATAATTAACATTGTCATGTCGACTCTGTATATTTCTGATTTCTCTGTACAGCAAATAAGTAACTATGATTCATATCCTTTGACGTGACTTTCACAGCGATTCATTTTTGTCTACCCAAGAACATATATGATATGCTTTAGAGATTAAAGGAACGTATGAATCAGTTCTGCCACAACAGCATTCAGTTTGTTTTGTTTTATACACTTCTTCTTTATTGTATTTACACGTCATATAGAAGGGTCGATGATTTGTTTGAGGAGGTATAACAAACATGAGCAAACCTGTTGGTTAGTTTTCTAACTGTTCCTTCGCCCGATGGAGATACAGGAGTGTGGTGGATGTGAATGAAAATATCATGAAGGTGATAAAGCATCATACAAAGTATTTAATGAACTTTTATTGAGTGGTGTGTGAAGGATAAGAAGTTAAGTTATACATTGACGGCATTCAATATGTGCATTGGAGTTAATAGAGAGATTTCAAAGGTACACTTGTTGGAGTTAATAGAGAGATTTCAAAGGTACACTTGTTAGAGTTAATAGAGAGATTTCAAAGGTACACTTGCATATATATTCTTTCTGACTATATATAGATAGCAGAAGATGCGTGTTTATTTTTCAGATTGGAATCAACTTGTAGAAATTATATTCTTATTATGTTGGTTAAATTTAGTTTACAAAGAGGTTATTGGCATTTCAGATTGAAGTCATTTTGCAGAGAGATAATCAGAATTATGTTGTTGTATCAGATTCCCAGTTCATTCACATTTGTAAAAGGAAATTACATAGTTGTAACTATCTGTAAATCATGTACATTATGAGTTGGTGCTCAGATTATTGACGAGTTGGTGCTCATATATAGGGGTTTGGTGAATCCTTAGGTTGGTGCCCTTAAACATTGTAATTGGATTTATCCCTGAGGTTAGCTTAGGACAGCAGATTCTAGCATCATTTCCGACCATGGTTTTCCCATTGTGGGTCTCCACATCAACTCTTGTGCACTATCTTTATTGTGAGGTGTTTCTTTTTAGTTTTCAATTTAATGCTTTCATTTCAATTTTCAATTAAAAGTAATTAATCAAAGGATTTAATTGAATAATATTTTAATATTTATATACTACTGATTCACCCCCTCCCCCTCAGTAGTAAATCTGTGTTCTATGCAAACAAAAGTTCAACAATGCAACTATGTTGGTCCCTCATTTGCCCCCTTGAAAACATAAGCTAGAGACCACCCTTCTTGATAAAGAATATTCTCTAGTGTGAATCATGATAATGGAGGAAATGAAGAAAACTTCGATAAGAGATGGATACTCTATTGTCATGGATGGGTGGAGAAGTATCAAGAATTGAAAATTGAAGATGCAATAGATGAAACAGAGAATATTTTTAAGGGCAATGTCAAGGATGAGCAACAAACTGAGAAAAATACTCCTTGCTAGTGTGGCAGTTTAAAGCCAAAATCGCTTAGAGATAGGGTATCAAAAATGAAAAATATTTTGATTATGAATCAATAGAATATCCAAAAAAGTGAAACATACATTTACAAAACTAAAAGGTGCGCCCCAATGGTGCAATCACATCCAAATAGAGGAGAAAGGAAGAGGTACGACAAAATTAAGTTTTGGATCAGAATGGCTCCAGGCTCGAATTATAGTCCCTGCCAATGGATTGTCAAATTAGTTTAGTTAGAGAATTCTAAAATTTAAAATAAAAAAAGATGAATGTCAAAGATGGTATTAAGGAATCCTACAAGCTCAACATTAGTGTTGATTATTTGGAAGATAATGAAGAGAAGATTTCAAGGTACGTTGATGGACTCCGTAATTCTATTCAAGATGGATTTAGTTTGATGACATGATGATCAATAGAAAAGACCTTCCAATGTGCTTTAAGAAAAAAGAAATTGTCTACAAGACAACAAAATAATGCAAGGGGAATGGAATCTTTTTTAAAGGAAGAGAACAAATTGACAATGATGAAGGGCAGAATTTTACGAAAAAGAAACGGGTACTCCTCAAGATGCTTGAGGAAGAGCATTTTTCAAGATAAAGAGGCATAGGGTACAAAGATAGTTCTCACAGGCATAGAAGCAATAAACAAGAATAAATTGTAACTATTCATGACTAATAGTGAACCAAGGCAGAACCTGATTTTCCCCGATGAAATTATTGACCACAAGTTTCAGCAGTTTTTGGTGTTTAGACGTGTTTAAATTGCCAATAAAAA
>BSBK01000682.1:2185000-2382500 GCA_027943335.1 Chamaecyparis obtusa | reverse complement strand
CAAATAGTTGATGACAAGTACCGTGGTAGTTACAAATTTCAAACATATATTATGTCACTAGTCATTTACTTCTCATTAAGTATCACATCGGGTTATGGAGTAGCCAGCCTATGTGTAATGTCCTGAACTAAAACAATCATGCAAATGTAATTCTTGACCTTCCACAAATATTTAATAATTGAATAACAACACTATCGGGCCCTATTAATTAATCACATCTTGGACAACTCAGATTTAAATTACAGTTTATACATCAGCATATCGGCACTTTCATCACACACCAATCAACAATGGCAACCTAACACCCGAACTTCTTATTATAATGAACAACAAACACAAATGTAATTCCTGCTCTCTTTCTTATTGCATTAATGCCTATCTTACATCCAAATGATTCTGCAACAACAGCAATTGATAACAACACTAATGACAAATAGGATCAATATATTGTAGCAGGAGTGCACATCCAATAAAGCTCAAATTCGAACTCTGTGTGAGCTTTCCCTCCAAAACCATTAAGGTCTTCATTAGAGGATTCCCACACTTGAACACAAGTGCATATAATGAATTATGAATGGAATTTGGTTAACTGTAGACGATGATCCCAAATAAAACATTCACTCTTTTATATCCTCCACAAACAGAATAGGTCATTCACCATTCAAATCTGCAATTTTAAATTTGCAGTCATCATAGGCAGGAAACGTTCCATTTTGAAAATATGGAAACATTCCATTGTGAATATATGGCACCAAAAAATAGACTACTGGAAACAATACAACACATTCTGAAAAGTTAGGAGGGGAATGGAAGCATATGTGAAAAGATCGAGGATCAGGTGCTGGCCATAACACAAGACTCAAACTATAGGACGAGGTGTCAGGGGTTGAGTAATGAGCACGCTGGTAAGGGAACTTTGAAAGAAAAAGCATACTCGTGAATGGAAAATATATACTAATAGAAACAGAGAAGATGCAAGCACAAACCTAATATGTAGAGACTTAGATTGACTGGAAAACAAGAAAAAACACTAGGGCATGCGTAACCTTTTAGTACCTCCTATCCGAGCCAACAAGCATCTACCCCCATCCAAACATCATCGCATCTGTCTCTTTGAATAGTTTTCAAATTTTACATTTTCTATGAAGTCAGCTTTATTAGGGCTTGCTGAATACCCCGACCTAATGTCATTTGTAGACTATCGTAATCATGACATATTTGTTTGCAATAAAAGATTTTATGAAAGGAGTTATCGAATTCTAAGGATACATTTGTAGTTCTTTCTTTGGAAGAATACATACCATCATAGAAAATAATTTCAAATTGATTGTTTGTTCTTTTTGCATCAACATTTTGGATCATACTTTATTATCCATCATTGAGATGAGAGATTGCAAAAGAGTGAAAAGATAGATTATAGAGTATGATCCATAACATTCATTCACAAATGAACACACAATGGAAGCTAGAAACAAATTCCAATCAATTAATGGATTGTTGAAAACTAATGCATTCAATTTCAAATTGCCATGGGAATGATCAGATTCAAGAAGAACGTATTCATATCCTATGTTTTCATAAACCGAAAGCTTGACTTTTTCTCCAAACAATAATTAATTAGGATACAGGAAAATATACATGTATAGGAATAACAAGACATATGCCAAAAAAGGCACCTTCAAAGGATGACATCTATGTAGATAACAATTGACAGCCTATGTAGTATCAATGAAGAGTTTTAAAATCACATTAAACATACTAATTACAATGCATCTTATTCCTCTTTAACTGAACTGATAGTACTTCTTACTAGTAAATTTATTTTTTATATAGAGAAATCAATGTGTAATTATAATTATAATGTGAATTATATATAATATATATATATAAAATCATGCAAAGAAAGTTGACTTAGAAGAGATGAAATTTAAAGCATCCAAACAATAGTAACATGAAATTGGATAAATGCAGCTATAAGAACGAATTGAATCTTTCCTATA
Source organism: Chamaecyparis obtusa (assembly GCA_027943335.1). Lineage (NCBI taxonomy): Eukaryota > Viridiplantae > Streptophyta > Pinopsida > Cupressales > Cupressaceae > Chamaecyparis > Chamaecyparis obtusa. Next base: position 2,380,500 of record BSBK01000682.1, on the reverse strand, counting down.
AAATAGAAATCCCACGCATGGGCAAACTTTAAGCTGATGCTGAGAAGAGGCGTCTATTGACAGCTAGGATGACATCTTTTTTAAATTTCTCAATTTAACCAAAAAAAACATGGACCATCTATTTGCATAAGATTTTACAGATTTAATAATTTTTCATCTAGATTTTTCCACTTCACCCAAAATATCTCAGCCACCTTATATAATCTCCTTACAGTGATATGATTGCAAAGAGCCGTGCTAACTTAGAGGCAATATAAATAAGGAACCGGGAGAGAGAAAGATCCCCCACAATAAATTCAATACATTGTTTGTTTCTAATCGAAGCAGTAAAAATTAGTAAATAAGGGTTTGAGGATGCATAAAAAATGAGTGACAAAATGTGTCGATGGGTATTCTGAACTTTTCATACAATCCCAAAAATAAAATAACTTATCTCTGTTCATGTAGAACCAGAAAACGCTGAAAACAGTGGCGAGTATTGCAGTCCCCACGGCTACATGTTTTTTTTGTCGCCGCTGTACATGCTTCCTTTCAAATCTTCTGCTGCTCCATTTTCAGAACCTTCACTTGGTGTATTAAAAATAGTGTTGTAGGTGTTTATTTTTACTTGGTTTTAGGACCTTCACTTGTTTTGAGATAAATGGTATTTTTATGTTGTAAAATGAAATAAGCAATGCATTTGAGATGGATCATTATTTTTATTATTATTAATAAAGAAGAAATGTATCTGAATGGTAATAATGAGTTCTTGATATTAGGTAGCTGTGGCAAATTTTAGGAAGTGATGTTCTTGATCTAATATTACTATTAATATGCGTTGACGTCATCGGGCATAAATGATATTAGGTGATGTGATTTAAATTAACAGACAGATTGGAGTGATTAGGAGTATGGGTTGTTCACTAGTTATTTGTTTGTTTGGTTAATCACATAAACATGTTTTGAATCTGCATATCTTTCAGACTATAATTATGATTTTATGTAATTTTCAGCGGAGGAAATGTGTTTAGAGATTCTGAAAAAACTAAAATTGAAAGATGCTGTTCGCTCTTCTGTGATTTCTAAACAATGGTTTGCACTAGTCAAATCATTAAGAACAATCAGTTGTTCTGATTCTGATTTGCTTTATGTCGATGACCTTAAGCGTTTACAAAGTTTTCCTGAAATGAAACATTTGTGCATCAACAATCTGCAAGTCCCATATGGAGCGGTTAGTCTTTTCTTTTTCTTTGCTTTGTTTTGTACTCTTTTTCTTTGAATTAAAGTGCTTGAATTATTTGTCGTGGTTGATTTGTGATTTTTATGTATTTTTTTGAAATCAGATGTGGCCACTGCGGAAGCTGGATCTGTCACTTGGAAATTTGAGGACATTAATACTGAATATCGATGATGCACGTGAGGAATATCTTGCAGGTTCTGTGGCGTTATTGTATTGCATTCTGAGAGGTTCTCATTCGCTGAGAACAGTCAAAATTAATGGCTTGGGACAAAAGGTAAATGACGAATTTGAATATGATGTTGAGAACCTTAGACTGGTATTTTCGCAAGCTGAGATAACTATCATAAAGAATCAAGAAGAGTCCTAGCTCAACGACCTTCTTTCTTCAGAGGATGAAGATGATGGGAACATGAAATAATTGAAGAGAGAAAAGAACCAATAATGAAACTTTCAATTTTGAATACAAACTTTTATAGGTGCAAGTATTTTATATTTGATATCGTTAAATAAAGATTGTATGGAGAACAAGTACTTCACTGTTTAAATAATTAAAGACTTAAAATAACTTAAAATAAGCTCTTGTCTCATGTCTCCAAGCTAATAAATAGTTGGAGTGTTTCTATACAATATTTTAATTTTAGGAAAAGGATAAATTGGAATCTTTTCTTATTTGATTGAAAATTTAATTTAAAAATAGTATTTGAGAATCTCTTAAAAATAAGTTGCTAAGCACAACATGAGGATGGGCCCTTTGTATGATCTTCAATCTTAGCAATGTGAGTGAAATATGTAATGTGGAGTTTATGAATATGGTTCCATAGCTATAGTTATGATTATTAGTTATTTATATATTCTAAATTTGAGCATTTTAATAAAAAAATTATTATTTCAATAGAAATGTTATTTTTTTGTGAAGTTGTGAAATATAAAGATGTAGTTAGTATAATAATAATAATTATACACAAAATGTTAAAGTTTTTACTATTGAATAAAGGTTTTTGAAATTTTTTATTGACTTGTGAGAATGTGAATTGTCCAATTGTTTTGTCAAACAATTTATTTCTTGTACATTTGGTAAATGATATTTGTTTGTCAAATGTTATGGAGTCCAAATTGTAAAGCTATTTGGTATTGTATTTGAAATTACTTGTGTAAAACAAATTTGCAAACTTTGTGAAGTACATTTCATTTTCCTAGATTTATTAGACTTTGTACTATTTACCTTTACAAATTTTTGATGATATGGAACTATGAGAAAGAAACAAAACATGGGAATTGGAAGAAATTTGTAAAAATAATTATAGTATTTGTGGCTTGCGTAAAAATAAAGGAACAATGGGCTATTATAAGTTATATAAGATTTTATTTGTTAATATGAATTTATTGATTATTTGTTTGAAATGAGCCAAATTATTTTCTAATATTATTGTTTTGACAAATTTATTTATGAGGTTTACAACTTTGTGTGTTCTTGTTGAAAGGTGATTTGGCTACAATACAACATTATAATATATTAGTTCAAGAAAAATAATGAAGATAGTTACATGTTGATATGATGCAAATAATTTTAGCTTAATAATGTTATTTTTTTCCTAGATTTGATATAGAAAAAGATCTTAAAAGAGTTTTCAAAATCTATGAATCAAATATGAGTAGGTTTTGGCATTGAATATTGGATCTTCTTTTCATCTATGTTCTTATTTTAATAATATGCTCATGCTCTAATGTGTACTCACAAGAGAGAAATTCTATGGTGGGCAATTGACATTGACTCTCTAGTATTTGCTTACCTTTTTTAAGAAAATTTAAGATCAGGAGTCTTTCTTTTTTGTTAATTTAATAGCTTCTATGGGCCAACTCTGTTTTCATTAATATCAAATAAGCACAGTACATTGCCCTCGTTTCCTATAGCTTATTAGGCTCCTGGGCTTCATAATAGAATAGAGCATGAACAATTTTAATTACATAAGCTAATCACCATTATCTATTGAACTTTGTTAGCACTATGGAGCTGATATTGCTAACATATATACCAAACAAGGACATAATACCACAACAAAATTTCTACCAATATACCAAAATGTACAAGTAGTAGTGCATATTCTATACTATTAATTAGCTGACACTTTAACAAACTATGTAGACACGATGAGAGGCACTCTTATCTACTCTTCTTCTTACCTTATAGATTTTGTAACTAGCTTAGCCTTTGCAACCACTGGGCACTCCAAACCACATGCATGATGGGTCGAGCTCCTTATAATTTCCTCCACATCCAAGCAATCATTTTCCTTCCATTCCTCACCATACACTGGGAGCTCAACCAACTCATCAATACCATTATCTTCCTCATCATCTTTGAACAATCCTTCCTCCCTCATATAATTCATCAGCCACTCCTCCTTCAGGTAGGAAACAATGTGAGATGACTACTACAGAAAGATAACGCTCCACTCCATATCACCTCATCTATCTTCCAGTAGGTCTAATCCAGAGTCGTTGTTGGGTGGCTAAAAGAAGTTGAGTACCATTTTTGGGCAAAAAGTGGAAGTATTTTCCTTGTTTTTCAATTTTTTTCTCAATTGATGTTGAAAATTGAGGAACTTAAAGATTGAATCACAAAAGATTACAAGAGTAGAAAATGTAGTGCTCATAGTCTACTTTTCAAATATCTAATTTATTTCAATACCCACATAGTAGAAATTACTTTTTGGTGGGCATGTCTAAAAACTACTTTTTTAAAATGAATGTTTCAAGAACATACCATACACGTGTACGACCACCATATTTTGACCTAAACAAAGGAATTTTTGTGAATTCTTTTGGGGGAAGATACATAAGACACCAAAGATTGATGAGCATATTTTTTTCTAAATTAATTTTTGATTGACTGTAAAGTCTATTTTTGAAACCTTTGGTATATGACTGCCATAAATTAATGTAAACTTAACATTTTTTCAATTTTGTTTGTTTTATCTTCAAGGAAATTCTATGTAGATTTATATCATATAATTTGTTTTCCAAAAAACATAAAAACAAAAAAGTTATCAAAATTTTAGTGAACCTCACTATGTCAAGTTTACATAACAAATTCAAGAATAATAAATAATGCAAAATTAGTAAAATTAATCAAATCACCACAAAAATTACATTTTTGAATTCTACACAGTAAGAAGTCCAATGGGTTTTTATTTCGTCAAAAATTCAATCAAGAAGGCCTACAAAAATTTATAGCAAGGTAGAAATCAAGGATTTCATTACCTTAGCCATTATTTTGCAAGTCCAAAATATACACTTGGTCCCACCAATGAAATCCAAAGTGGGGGGATGTGTTCCACCACAAAATATAAGAAACATGTACCTATTTTGTTTATTTACCATTAAGTTAGAAATGAGTGCCCATTTTTAAACACATACCCATTTGGTTTAAAAATAATGCATACATGTTTCTTATATATCCATTGCCTGCAAAAAATAGACCAAAAAGACAAATTTCAATGGTTGAATGATTATTTAATCATTGTTTGAATGATCTACAGTAGTAGAAGGAATTGTTGGTTTATGGTGACTGATCGGATAAGTATTGTACGCTTTTGAGTTGACACATCAAACATTTCCCTTGGTTGAATCGTTAAGCTTTTCCCTAGGTTGACTCGTCAAGTATTTTTAGGGTTAACTTGTTAACTGAAATAAGTCTTGTTATAATGTGATGTAGAGTGGCAGGGAAGCCTACAAGGTTGTAAGTCTCGGGGTTAACCTTAACAGAGGAGATAGTTTATGTTTTGCTATTGCCCAATCAGACCCAACAGGATATTGGTTCTGAGACAAAGTCCATTACTGATGACTATAGTTCAAGTACCTAGGCTCGGGTTTTGGTACACAGAGGTGGGAACTAGTGATAGGGAGTGGAATGGTTCCCCTTCATAAACCAGATTGTCCAACAATAACTCTTAGTGTTTGAGGAAGGCTGGATCAAGTGGATGGCAAAACTGGCTTAAATCAGGCCTATTTCTAATAGCCCTCGGGCATAGGTTTTAGGGGATCAATTCACAGGGGGTTTGTCATCAAGACAACCTGATCACCCTTAGGAGTACCCTTTTTAGAGGTGCAAAAGGATATGGAATTATGAGGAATGGATCTCACAATGGACCTTCCTATCCTTAGGGGTATCCTGAACCTATTAGGCCTAATTTGGGTCCCTTATTGAAGAAATCTTCACCATTCGATGATCTCCATCTTGCCAGAACTTCCACTGATTGCCTTCAGGTTCCTCATCACTGAATCCACAACTAGTTTATGGGTTTCCACTCCCAAAACTCTGCTACACGCTCAATTACCCATCTCCACAGCCATGCACATGAGGATGCTCGGGCTAGGACTCACTCGGAAATGCATTGAGATAGGTCATCTTGGCCTCATTCTTTAGAATACATAAGCACAATGCCTGAACTTGCATCCCTCATGTTTTTGGCTTAAAGCACTGGAGGGAGCCTAAGTTAGGGCCAAAATAATTTACCAGCCTCACAATTCCCTAGTTTTGAATAGTCCAAAGGAGGTTGTAGATATCTCTCTCTAGGAATCAATTCAGGCTTTCCAAACTATTGCATAGGGACAGGAACTCATTGGTCAACCACAATAATAATGATCCTCAACAATCGACGACACTACACATACATACCAAGTAGGGAAACACAGAAAAAACATAGAAAAACTAGTGAAAAATGTATTTTGTTGCCAGAAACTATTCTTCGCATTCATCCACGTTATTTTATCATCCATGAGGATGCATTCAAATAAACATCCCAAGGCTCCCAACTGAAATGTAGGTGGTTGTAGCCATTGGAGAGGTGGTTTAGACACCAAAAACCAAAAAAGTGCAACAATTGACAAAAGTTGTTGAGCAACATTTTTGCAACTTTTTAGCAATTGTTGCCAGTTTCAAAAACTTAGAGACTAGCCTAATCTTCTAGGTCCTAGATGACCCTAAGACAAGACCTTTGACTAAAACAAATAAAAATGATCATCTGACCAACTTTGACCAAGAGATTTATATGAGCATATACTTGGCAAAGGGCCTACAAATGGATCTTATTACAAAGCCACAAGGTCCAAATCAAATCAATATGATTCCTTGCACAAAACATTACATATAAATCAATAGGAAGCTGGAATGCTAAATATTTATAGCCTTGGGGCCTTATGGAGGTGCTCCTGCACCATACTCCCCCTGTTGGTTTGAGCTCAAGTTCCCACTTGAGAGGAGATCTTTGAGAGAGACTCCATGCTTGGAAATGGTTGGTTCATCCATCCAGTTGCATCAATATCTAGAAGTCCCTTTCATTTGATAAGGTATTGAAGGTAAGTGTTTTTCCTTGTCTTCTTAAGGACTTTTCTGTCAAGAATCCTATGAATCTAAGCAGGATGACTTGGTGGAAGATCTATAACCCACTCCTCATTTTTTGGTGTAGCTCCTTGGTCTAAAGTACCTACAACAACCTTACAAAGTGTTAAATCAAAAACATTAAAAATGGGTGAGATGTTGAGAGTAGGTGGCAAATTGATCTCGTAAGTGTTCTCCCCAAATTTGTGTAGTATAGTGCATGGGCCCACTTTCTTCATCTGTAGCTTTGAGTACTTTCCTTTGGGTAGCCTTTCTTTCCTGAGGTAAGCCCACACCTTGTCTCCTTCTTTAAAATGAACTTCCATTCTCCTTTTATCTGTTGTTGCTTTGTATTTGGCAAAGGCTTGTTGGAGACTGATTTTATCCTTCTCTTGGACCTGTTTAATGAGTTGTGCCAACTCTTCACCTTGAGCACTGATTGGTGTGTCATTAGGTAGGTCTCTTTACTCCATTATACCCCTTGGGTGAGTGCCATAGACTGTTTGCAAAGGGTTCTTGCATGTGGATCTATTTATGGAGTCATTGAATGCATATTCAGCTTGTGGAAGTATTGTGTCCCATGTTGTCCCATACTATTTTATGAGGAATCTAAGAAGGTTTCACAATGATCTATTGACAACTTCAATTTTCCCATCCATTTGAGGATGGTAGGCAGAGCTATATGATAAATTAGTGCCTAGTTTTCACCATAAAGTCCTCCAAAAATTCCCTTGAAATGTTACATCTATGTCAGAGATAATGCTGAGGGGTAGGCCATGAATCCTTACTACTTCCCTCAATAAGAGGTGAGCAATCTGAGAGGCATCATGTGTACTTTTGCAAGGGATGAAGTGGGCCATTTTGTTGAACCTGTCCACCACCACAAAGACATTGGCATAGCCCTCTTTAGTTCTAGTAAGACCCATAACAAAATCCATAGAAATACTTTCCCAAGGTTTTCTAGGAATAGGGAGAGGTTGGTATAAGCCTTGGTTTATTGATACACCTTTGGCTTTCTGACCAATTACACAACCTTTAATAAAATTCCTTACATCAATCTATAATTTTGGCCAATGGTAATGCCTTTTGACTTATTCCAATGTTTTATCTAGCCCAAAGTAGCCTCCCATGCCTCCATAATGTTTCTCTTGAATTAGATTGGTCCTCATTGAGCATTTAGGTATCCATAGTTGACTGCCTTTGAAGAGTAAGCCATCTTGAATCAGGAATTCTAAAAAATCAGTATGATAGCTATTTATGATTTTAGTACAAACCTCATAGGCCTCACCAAAATTTGAGTCTCCAGCATATAGGTCCTTCAAGGCATCAATACCCATGCTTTTGATTTGAACTTCTTGAATTATAACCACTCTCCTACTTAGTGCATCTACCACTTTGTTGGCTTGCCCTTTTTTGTGCTTGATTGTGAAAGTGTAGGCCTGCAATTGTTCTATCCACTTTATATGTATGCAACTCAACTTGCCTTGAGAATTTAGATAGCTCAGGGCATGGTTATCTATGAAAACCAAAAATTCTTTTGGGAGAATACCTAGTGTCTCCATTTTTTCAGTGCTTGTACCATGGCATATAGTTCTCGACCATAGGTGGAATATTTTTGTTTTGCCTCATTCAGCTTTTCTGAAAAGAAAGCTATTGCTCTACCTTCATAGCTTAGGACAACCCCTATGGCTAGATTACTAGCATCGGTTTGAACAGTGAACACCTTATGGAAATTAGGGAGCACAAGTATAGGGTATTGAGAGACTCAAGACTTCAAATATTCAAATAAATTATTGGCTTCTTCTGTCTAAGAAAATTTTACCTTTTTGCCTCCTTTTATGGTTTCTAAAATTGGTGCACAAATGTGGCTAAAGTCCTTGATGAACTTGTAAAATGTGGCCAATCCATGGAATCTTTTGACCTCAAAAGGGTTCTTTGTAGGTGGCCAATTGAGAATAGCTTCTACCTTTGTCTTTTCCATCTTCAAGGTGCCCTTGGCTATCACAAAACCCAAAAATATCAGTTCTTCCTACATGAAATTATATTTTTCCAAATTGATTAGTAATCATTTATCATGAAGTCTTTTAATAACTCAAGTTCAATATGCTTAAGGTGTTCATCTTTATTACTATTGTAAATAAGAATATCATCAAGATAGACTACTACAAATTTTCCAATCATATCATGCAGGAGTTCATTCATGAGTCTCATTAAAGTACTTGGAGCATTGCTAAGCCCAAATGGAATTACAAGCCATTAATACACCCCTTTAGTAGTCTTGAATGTCATCTTCCATTCATGCCCTAGCCTTATCCTTATTTGGTGGTATCCTAATTTTAGATCCATCTTTGTGAAGTAACATGCCTCTCCTAGTTGATCCAAAAGATCTTCAATCCTAGGTATTGGAAACCTATACCTGGTTGTTATTTTGTTGATGGCCCTACTATTAGTACATATCATCCATTTTCCATCCTTTTTGGGTGCAAGTACTAATGGGACAGCACAAGGGCTCAAACTCTTTTGTATTAACCCTATTTCTAGCAATTCACTGACTTGTTTTCTTATCTCTGCATTTTGGGCAGGGGTCATTTTGTATGTTGCTTTGTTTGGTAGAGAGGCTCCATGAATGAAGTAGATATGGTGTCTTACATCCCTTTAAGGTGGTAGAGATGAAGGTAGGTCTATTGCTATCATATCATGGTATTTATTCAGCAAATTTTGGACTACATGTGGGATTTCCCTGTCTTGTTGTGTGGGCTCTTCTTTGGGTTTTATAATCAAGGCATAACCTCCTTCCTCTGAATCCTTGATTTTTTTGATCATTTACTTCTCTACTATGATGGTGACTATGGGTTATCTTTTAGTACAATTATCAGGAAGGGGCTTCATTGTGTAGGACACTCCATTCTTGGTTAGAGTGTATGTATTCATCCTTCCATTATGGGTTACATTAGCATCATATTGCCATGGCCTACCTAAAAGTAGGTGGTATGTGTCCATCTCCACTACATCACATAGGATCTTTTCTTTATATTCTCCTATGCAAAACTCTTCCCATGCTAGCTGACGCATAGCTCTCCCCTATTTAGGCAACTCGATAAATGGTGGGACCTTTGGTGTTTATCTAAGCCCAAAGTGGGCTTAGGAGAGTGCTCTACACCTTTAGAAGATCCTATAACAAAAAAAAATCCACTAACCTCACTATTGGAGTCAATTCCTTTATCTATCTTTTTCTCCCCTGGGCTTGACTGATGCTCGGTTGAGTCCTTGATTGACTGAGCTTGGTTAATAATCAATTCCTTTGATAACTGAGTGGCTCAGTAACTTCACCGAGTAGATTACTAACGCTCGCTAATCCTACTATGAAGTATCCTAACTAGTTCAAACTTGGAATAGGAACCTTTGTATTGGAAAGGGGATGGAAAGGTTCCATAATCTCTATATGTCTCCTATGGGAATAATTTCCACAACTTATAGGTTTTTGGGAACAACCAGTGCTCGGTTTAAGCCTTCTGGCTTGTAGCCTTTTGAACAGGGTTCTATGGACTTAGCTCAAATTCTTACAAAGAGACTACAAAAAAAATTGTAGATTTGGATACCTTTTTCAAGTTGAGTCTAGCCTCCAAATCGCAAGATCTCAACCAACTTGGACCGTGTCAAACAATTCCTGACCCACTAGTCCTAATAGGGGTAATTTACTCGGTTACTTAAGGAAAAGTTCACCAGTCGATTATCCAAGGAAAACCACTAATTTTAATGATACTAGGAATCCCAAAGAGACAACAATCTACTATCAGATTATGTTTATCCACCCCTGAAGTGTTGTCATCACTTCACTCTTCCATTTGTTGCACCAAGCACATAAAGATGCTTGGTCTAGAGCCTGCAAACATACTTCTCAAAACAATCCCCTATCTCATGTTCTCCTAAGGATTTAGATTAAATTGATCCTACTTGCATTTCCCCACTTCTCATGGGAATCACATGAAGGAAAGGCAAGTTAGGGCATTATTTGTTTGAAACCCTAGTTTAGGAGGGTTTCCTAGAAATCTGAAACACAAAATCTTCTAACTCTCGACTCCAATGTCCAAACTAATTCAGACTAAAATAATTGGACCCCTAATACATGTCAAATGTCAAATTGAAAAATTTCCTTCTTCCAACATCTGTAGCAATCCGTACATGTATTGTTTTATAGTCCAAAACATAGAGAAAAATAGGAATTTTTATTGATTGAATGCAAAATTACATAAGTTTCATCACCTTCCACCATCATCTGTCTTCCACCCACCTATAAGGGATATTTGAAGACCTTACCCAATAGATCCAACCATTTTTCAAAGGTTGTGACCATTCGGAGGTGGTTTTATAAATTGGTAGCAACTTTCCAAAGAACTTGTCGAACAACATTTCTTACATTTTTGCAAGTTTTGCAAAATGTTGCATTCTTTCTCCTTAAGATCCTATAGGCCTAAGCCATGGATCCTAATGATCCCAAACATTAAAATAAATAAAACACCTAAAATTTCCTTTAGACCATAGTCAAAAACCCATGGTTTATAACCACATCAAGGGTGACTAGGTGTTACAAGTTGGCTTGCTACACAAAATTTGAAAATTCTAAAAATTCCCTTAGGCATGAATGCCCTTGGGTGAATCCTTTGAGGACCATAGAAATGTGGATGTTTTGAATTGTGGAGGGGGTGCTCCTATGTAATCCATTGTTTTGAAAACTCAAGTCCCACTTGAGAGTAGTTTTTGAACCGAGGATCCATGCTAGTTGATACACTCTTCATTCATCCATGTAGCATAAATGTCAGGTAACCCCTTCCATTTGACCAAATAGTCTTTGTAGGTATCTTCCTGGTTTGCTTGACCACTTTAGAGTCAAGAATATTTTCCAACTATAAAGGTTGGCTCGATGGCAAGTCCTTTTTCCATTTTTACTATGTGTGTTCAGTATCCTACAAAGTGTCATTAGATCCTGCATCACCCTTAAAAGGAGCGAGATCACAAATGCTAAAGATAGGAGAAATAGAAATAATAGGGGGTAAAGAAATTTCATAAGAATTATCCCCAAATTTATGAAGTATTTGACAGTGACAGATCTTTCTCATCTGTAGTTTGGTGTGTCCCCTAGGTAGCCTTGCCTTATTCAGGTATGCCCATACTTGATCTCCTTCTTTGAAAGTAACATGTTTTTTCTTCTTATCTACCTATTCTTTGTACTTTGTAGTTTTCTGACTCAATGTATCTCAGACTTGATCATGGATCTATTTGATCCATGTAGACAATTCTTCTCCCTCTACACTAACTTTAAATTCAGTCGGTAACTCTCTCAATTCCATAACTCCTCTTGGATGAATTCCGTAGTTTACTTGAAATGGTGTCTTCCCTGTTGACCTACTTACAAAATCATTGAAAGAAAAATTCTTGAGGAAGGATAGCATCCCAAGTCTTTCCATATTTCTTTGTTAGACACCTTAGAAGGTTTCCTAATGATATGTTTACAACTTCAATTTTCTCATCTGTTTGTGGATGGTATGCACAACTGAATGATAGGTTTGCCCCCAACTTTTTCCAAAGGCTTCTCGAAAAGTGCCCTTGGAATTTCACATCTCTATCTGAGATAATGGATGTTGGAAATCCATGAATTCTAACCACTTCTATAAAAAAAAAGTTAGCAATATGTGAAGCATCATTAGAAACTTTACAAGGAACAAAGTGTGCCATTTTGCTAAATCTGTCAACTATAACAAAGATACTATCAAATCCTTGTTTAGTTCTCAGAAGTCCTAAGACAAAATCCATACTCACATTGTCCCATGGCTTTGTTGGAATAGGGAGTGGTTAATAGAGACCTTGATTGGTCCTAACTCCTTTAGCCATTTGAAAAATAGTGCATGGTTCAATAGACTTTCTAACATCGGTGGGTAACTGAGGTAAATGATAGTTTCTCCTTACAAGTTCAAGTGTCTTATCTATGCCAAAATGACCTCCTAGTGTTCCACAATAATTTTCCCTAATCAAATTCTCTCACATGGAGCATTTAGGAATAAAAAGTTGGCCTCCTTTGAACAAAAGGCCATTCTGTAATAAATATTCTAAATAAATAGTATTATATGCATCTGATAGAGTAGAATAAACCTTGTAGATATCACCAAAGTCTGAATCATCTTTGTATAGGTGCTTGAGGGCATCAATTCCTATACTTTGTACCTACACTTCTTCAACTAGAATCACCCTTATGCTAAAAGCATCTGCCACTTTGTTTGAGGTCCCTTTCTTATGCTTTATTGAAAATGTGAATGCTTGGGGTTGTTCAACCCATTTCATGTGTCTATAGCTTAATTTATCCTAATTGTTCAGAAAACTTAAAGCATGATTATCTGTAAAGATAATGAATTCCTTAGGAAGCAAGTAGTGACTCCATTTCTTGAGGGCTTGAACCATAGTATAAAGTTCCAAGTCATATGTGTTGTATTTATTCTTTGCTTCATTCAATTTTTTAGAGAAGAAAGGCACCGGTCTTCCATCCTAACTAAGGAGTACGCCTATGGCCAAATTGCTAGCATCAATCTCTAGTGTGAACAATTTGTCAAAGGTAGGTAGTGACAAAATGGGATATTGTGCTACTCTCTCCTTCAAATACTTGAAAGCTTCATCTACTTCTTTTGTCCACTAGAATTTTTCTTTTCTACCACCCTTGACGATATCAAGTAAAGGTGCACAAATGTGACTGAAATTCTTGATAAACTTCCTATAAAATGTAGCCAATCCATGAAAGCTCCTGACTTCTCCTGGAGTCTTCTGTATGGGCCAATTAATGATAGCCTCTGTCATTTTAGGATCCATTTTGAATGTGCCCTTCCAGATAAAAAAACCCAAGAATATCAACTCTTGTTGCATGAATGTACACTTTTCTAAGTTGATAGACAATTTCTTCTCATGTAGTCTTTGGAGAAATCATTACAAGTATCTCATGTGGTCTCCCATAGTTCCACTAAAGATTAGGATATTGTCTAAGTAGACCAGCACAAACTTTCCTATGAAATCTTGAAGCACTTCATTCATTAATCTCATGAAGGTTCTAGGAGCATTATTAAGGCCAAATGGCATCATGAGCCATTCATATAATCCTTATGTTGTTTAAAATGCACTCTTCCACTCATCTCCCAGCCTTATTCTTATTTGATCGTAACTAGATTTAAGGTTAATTTTAGAGAAATAATATGTTCCTCTAAGTTGGTCTAATAGATCCTCAATCCTGGGTATGGGGAATCTATATCTAATTGTTATTTTGTTTATTTCCCTGGATTCAGTGCATAGTCTCCATTTTCCATCCTTTTTAGGGGCCAAAACACTCGGGACTACACAAGGGCTGAGACTCTTTTGTATGAGTCCTTTTGTCAATAATTCACTAATTTGTCTAGTGACTTTTGCATTCTGATCAGGAGTGAGTTTATAAGAAGCCTTATTTTGTAGGGAAGTGCCTGGGATGAAATATATTTCATGAAAGATGTCCCTCAATGGTGTGAGTTCATCTTGTGTGTCTCCTGCAACTATTCCTTTGTACTTCTGTAGTAGACTGTCTACTTCCTTCAGTACTTCATTGTGCACTATCTTCTCCTTTGGTTTAAGGACTAGGGCATATCCTAGGTCTCAGAATCTTGAATAGTGTTGATCATCTCTTATTCTCCTACAAGCATGACTAACTATTCTTTTGGTTTTTCTTATTAAGGATCTGGAAGAGGGAGCAGGTTGTACTTGTGACCATTTTGAATAATTTTTTATTTGTTTGTGACTCCATCATGTTTAGCCTACAAATCATACTACCATGGATGTTGTAACAAAAGGTGAGAAACATCCATATCTACAAAATCACAAAGGACTCTATCCTTATAGTCTTTAATAGAGAAATCTACACAATCTTGTTCATTTATGACGGTATGCTTCCCTTTTGTCAACCAAGATACATGGGATGGGTTTGGGTGGGGTATCTTTTCTAATTTTAATTTATCTACCATTTCTCTAGATACAAGATTTTTAGTAGAACCAGAATCAATTATTAACTTGCATACCTTTTCATGGCTCTTGCAGTTGGTTCTGAAAAGACTTTTTCTTTGAGGAGGTTCCACCAGAATGGGTGCTTGGATTAGGGTCCTCTTCATCATGAGGCTTACTCCATCTTCTCTAGTACAATCTCTCACACTGTCAACATCATCTTCTTGCACTAGGTTGTCTCTTCTTTCACCTTAGTTATTCTGCTTGTCTCTGTCTGGAAACCTATTGGTATAGTGCCATGTCTGATTGTAGTTATAACATCTGATTTGTCAATTGTTTCTTCCTCCATTTTTACCTCTGTCATTTCCTCTTCTACCTCTGTATCCACCTGTTGAACTTATTTCTCATTGGATTTTCTCCTTATTAGATTCTCCTTATGGTCTATTATTCTGTCCTCTTCCTCAAAAGTTTCCTCTGCCTCTTTCATTCTTGTATTTTCCTCTACCACTCTGTTCATTCCTCCTTCTGAACTTTTCTTCAAATTTTAATGCCAATTGATAGCATTGGTTCAAGGTGGTAGGGCTTGTCAAAATAATTTCATCCTAAATTGAGACCCTTAGGCCTTGCATATACCAAGAAAGCTTCACACATTCTGGTTCAGCAAGCTTAGATTTCATTACCAATCTTTGAAATTTTTCAATATAATTAGAGAGATCCATCTCTTTCTTTCTTAGACTCATTCTTCTTTTATGAAGTTGAACTTCATAATCTTTAGGGACATAAGCTTCCCTAAGAAGGGCCGCCATCTTCTTCTAAGTGGTGACTAGATTCTTTCCATTCTTTACCCTATCATCTTGAGTGAAGTTCCAACATGTGAGTGCAGAGCCTTTGAGCTTTGACTTAGCAATCTTCACCCTCTGATTCTCAAGGATGTCTTCACAATCAAAGAGACTATTTAGGGCATCCACCCAATCCATTGCAACATCCAGGTCCATCTTCCCATTGTATATAGACAACTCAAGCTTGGCATCCATGGTTCTTCTCTCCATAGATTTTAGAGTCTTTATAAGTAGCCTCTGGTCTGCAGGACATTCTTCTTCCTCCTGCTCAAGGGATTCTTCATCACTCCCTTCTTTGAAATCATCATAGTTTCCACTACTTCTCTTCTGAAGCTCTTCCCTAAGCCTATCCATTTCTTGCCTCATTTGCTACATCTTGGTGTCTCTTCAGTCATCATGTTGTGTCCTTTACTCTCTCAGGTATCTTACTATCTCTATATTGGTCATCCTTGATGACAATCCTCCTTCATCTTCTCCTTCCATGGTGCTGGTATATCTTTACCTAAGGTTCTTAGATGCTTTGATGCCACTTGATGCAGAGCTCTCCCTTATTTAGGTAGCTTGGTAAATGGTGGGACCTTCCGTATTTCTCTGAACCCAAAGTAGGCTTAGGAGAGTGCTCTACACCTTTAGAAGATCATATAACAAACACAAATCCACTATCCTCCCTATTGGATTCAGTTCCTTTATCTATCTTTTTCTCCCTTGGGCTTGACTAATGCTCGGTTGAGTCCTTGACCGACTGAGCTTGGTTAATACTCGATTCCTTTGATAACCGAGTGGCTCAATAACTTCACCGAGTAGATTACTGATGCTCGGTAATCCTACTATGAAGTGTCCTAACTAGTTCAAACTTGGAATGGGAACCTTTGTATTGGAAATGGGATGTAAAGGTTCCATACTCTCTATATGTCTCCTATGGGAATAATTTCCACAACTTACAAGTTTTTGGGAACAACCAGTGCTTGGTTTAAGCATTCCAGCTTGTAGCCTTTTGAATAGGGTTCTATGGACTTAGTTAAAAATTCTTACAAAGAGACTACAAAACAAATTTTATATTTGGATACCCTTTTTAGAGTTGCGTCTCCTCTAGATCGCAAGATCTCAACCAACTCAGACCATGTCAAACAATTCCTGACCCACTAGTCCTAATAGGGCTAATTAACTTGGTTACTTAAGGAAAATTTCACCATTAAATTATCCAAGGCAAACCACTAATTGAAATGATGCTAGGAATCCCAAAGAGACAACAATCCACCCCTGAAGTGTTGTTGTCACTTCACTCTTCCATTTCCTGCACCAAGCACATAGAGATGCTTGGTCTAGAGCCTGCAAACATACTTCTCAAAACAATCACTTATTTCTAGTGCCCCTAAGGATTTAGATTACATCAACCCTACTTTAATTTCCCCACTTTGTATGGGAATCCCATGAAGGAAAGGCAAGTTAGGGAATTATTTGTTCAAAACCCTGGTTTAGGAAGGTTTCCTGGAAATCTGGAACACAAAATCTTCTAACTCTCGACTCCAATGTCCAAAATAATTGAGACCAAAATCATTGGAGCCCTAATACATGTTAGATGTTGGATTGAACAATTTCCTTCTTCGCATGTCTGTACCAATCCATACACTTATTTTTTTACAGTCCAAAATGTAGAGAAAAATATGGATTTTTATTGATTGAATGTAAAATAACATAAGTTTCATCACCTTCCACCATCATCTATCTTCCACCCACCTATAAGGGCTATTTGAATAACTTCCCCAATAGATCCAACCATTTTTCAAAGGTTGTGACCATTGGGAGGTGGTTTTACAATTTAGTAGCAACTTTCTAAAGAAGTTGCCAAACAACATTTCTTACATTTTTGCAAGTTTTGCAAAATGTTGCATTCTTTCTCCTAATGAACCTATAGGCCTAAGACATGGATCCTAATGATACCAAACATTAAAATAAACAAAACACCTACAAGGTCCTTTGGACCATAGTCAAAAACCCATGGTTTATAACCACACCAAGGGTGACTAGGTCTTACAAGTTGGCTTGCTAGACAAAATTTGAAAATTCTAAAAAGTCCCTTAGGCATGACTGCCCTTGGGTGAATTCTTTGAGGACCATAGAAATGTGGATGTTTGGAAGAGTGGAGTGGGTGCTCCTACACCAGTTGCTTATTAACTAGTGTTTTCTATCCCTTAGTGAGCCATGATACATTATATGGGAAAGGGTGTGGAGAGGTGGGCAATTTCAGTTTCTTAATCATTTCAATGGAAACCAAATCCTCTGTGGAACCATAATCAATTAGAAGTTTGCATACCTTTCCTTGGCACTTACAATTT
This sequence comes from Chamaecyparis obtusa, assembly GCA_027943335.1. Classification (NCBI taxonomy): domain Eukaryota; kingdom Viridiplantae; phylum Streptophyta; class Pinopsida; order Cupressales; family Cupressaceae; genus Chamaecyparis; species Chamaecyparis obtusa. The sequence goes on along the minus strand of BSBK01000682.1, from coordinate 2,362,722 downwards.
TTTTTGAAGAGGGTCTTTCTTTGAGGTGTCTCTTGTTTAGGTGGGACTTGTAGCAATGCTTGCCTCAACATCAAGCATACTCCTTCCTCAGGATCTAAATCTTTAGATGGGGAGTTCAAACTTTCGGTGTCATCTTGCACAAGTTGAATCATTCTTTGACCATGGTTATTGGACCCCGCCCTTTCTGGAAACTTTTTTCGGTAGTTTCCAAACTAATTGCAGTTGTAACACTTGATTTTCCCCCCATTTCATCTTCCTGATCTACCCCTACCATTGGGTCTCCTGCCCCAATAACCACCCCTTTGGCTGCTTTCACCATGAGATTTTTCTTGGTTTTCCTCATTGTGAGGCTTGTAACCATGCCCCCTACCATTAGAGGTTCCCCTGCCTCTTCCATTAAATTATGCCCTTGCCTTACCTTTAGAGTTATGGTCTTGTTTCCTTTTCCATTTCTCCTCACTTTTTAGTGCCAATTGATAGAACTTGTGGATAGTAGTGGGAGTATCAAGACTTAGGTCCTCTTGGATTGATAATTTCAACCCATTTATATATCTTGCTAACTTTTGTTCTTCACTTTTAGCAGTTTGTGCCTTAATGTACAACTTCATGAACTCCTCTGTATAGGTTCTCACGTCCAAGTCTTTTTGTTTGAGGTTTTGTTTCCTCCTATGGAGTTACACTCCATAATCTTCAGGTACATAATGTTCCTTGATTGGGGATGACAATATTTTCCATGATGTGATCATGTTTCTATCATTGTTCACCCTTTCACTTTGGATGAAGTTCCACCAAGTTAAGGCTGCCCCCTTCAACTTGGATTTGGCTATTTTTACCCTCTCTCTTTCCGGAGTGTCTTCACAATCAAAAGAGTTTGACAAAGCCTCCACCCAATCCAATGCAAGGTCAGGATCCATCTTTCCATTAGAGGGTAGTTCCATCTTTTCATTAGTGGTTCTTCTTCTTACTGATTTGAGGGCGTTAACTAGAATTATCTGATCTGTGGGGATATCCTCCTCTTGTTCAAGGAAGCCTTCATTCCCATTCCCTTCTTCCTTGTCAGATTCTTTTGCCCCTCTTTTTTCCAACTAGCTCATTATCTTAGCCACATTTTCCTTCAACCTTCTATTATTTTCCATTTTCTCTTTCACAATTCTTGCCAACTCCATGTTGGTCATTCTCTGAGGGATATCCTCTTCCCCATCAGCCATTCTGACAAACCTCACAATCTTCTATCCCAAGGTGTACTTGGCTCTGATACCACTTTGATGCAAAGTGGTAGGGAATCTTACAAGGCGGTAAGTCTCAAGGTTAGCCTTAATAGAGGAGATAGTTTATGTTTTGCAATTGCCCAATTAGACCCAAAAGGATATTGGTTCTGAGACAAAGTCATTTATATTGATGACTATAGTTCAAGTACCTAGGCTTGGGTTTTGGTACATAGAGGTTGGAACTAGTGATAGAGATTGGAATGTTTCCCCTTCATAAACCAAATTGTCCAACAACAACACTCGGTGTTTGAGGAAGGCTAGATCAAGTGGATGGCAAAACTAGCTTGAATCGGGCCTATTTCTAGTAGCCCTCAGGCATAGGTTTTAGGGGATCAATTCACAAGGGGTTTTCCATCAGGAAAACTTGATCACCCTTAGGAGTACCCTTTTTAGAGGTGCAAAAGGATATGGAATAATGAGGACTAGATCCCACAATGGACCTTCCTATCCTTAGGGGTATCCTGAACCTATTAGGCCTAATTTGGGTCCCTTATTGAAGAATTCTTCACCAGTCGATGATCTCCATCTTGCCATCACTTCCATTGATTTCCTTCAGGTTCCTCATCACTAAATCCATAGTTATTTTGTGGGTTTCCACTCCCAGAACTATGCTACACGCTCAATTACCCATCTCTTGAGCCAAGCACATGAGGATATTTGGGCTCAAGATCACAGGAAAATGCATTAAGATGGGTCTTCATAGCCTCATTATTTGGAATACATAAGCATGATGCCTGAAATCACATCCCTCATGTTTTGAGCTTAAACCATTGGAGGGAACCCAAGTTAGGGCCAAAAAAATTTACCAACCTCACAATTCCCTAGTTTCAGACAGTCTAGAGGAGGTTGTAGATATCTCTCCCTAGGAATCGATTCAGGCTTTCAAAATTGTTGCATAGGGACAAGAACACACTTTTCAACTAAAATAAAAATGATCCTCAATAATCAACAACACTGCACTTACGTACCAGGTAGAGAAACACAGAAAAAATGTAGAAAAACTAGTGAAAAATATATTTTGTTGCCAAAAACTATTCTTCACATTAATCCATGTTGTTTTATCATCTATGAGGATGCATACAAATAACCATCCCAATGATCCCAACTGAAATACAGGTGGTTGTAGCCATTGGAGAGGTGGTTTAGACACCAAAAAAAAAAAGTGCAATGGTTGACAAAAGTTGTTGAGCAACATTTTTGCAACTTTTTAGCAATTGTTGCCAGTTTCAAAAACTTAGAGACTAGCCTAATCTTCTAGGTCCTAGATGACCCTAAGACAAGACCTATGACTAAAACAAATAAAAATGATCCTCTTACCAACTTTGACCAAGATATTTATATGAGCATCTACTTGGCAAAGGGCCTCCAAATGGATCTTATTACAAAGAAACAAGGTCCAAATCAAATCAATATGAACCTAATAGGTCCAAATCAAATCAATATGCTTCCTTGCACAAAACATTACATCAAAATCAATAGGAAGTTAGAATGCTGAAGATTTACAGCCTTGGGGCCTTATGGAGGTGCTCCTGCACCATAATGGCTTAGGGTTAGGGTTTTCTTAATATATGAGAATTTCATAGCTTCTTGAAGTGGTATTGAGTTACAAGTGATTGAAGATTGTAACACACTAAAATTACTAGATAATAATATTGGACTCTCTGTTTGGTGGACATAGCCCAGGATTGGGTGAACCATGTTAAATCTTTGTGTCTTCTTGTTCTACTTATGTGTGATTTATTCATTTGCATTAAATTTAATATATTTGCATGTAACTGTTAAATTTTTGTCTACTAATCCTAACAAGAATGTTTGTCAAATCATTTTGAATTCTTGTCTTTTATGGATTTTACATGAGAAAAGTTGTTTAAATTCAAAATTTGGTGCAAACATATGGGATCGAAGCAATGCAGAAAGTGGAAAAGGAATGTTTTAACAGCTATGGAGGTTGCAACAAATAGGGAGGAGGCAAAATGACAATGAGAAAGAAGAGCAAGAATTCGAGAACTAAATAATGTTGGAGCATCAAGTTCAATAATCATTTGAGAAATAATAATGTGGATATAGACATAGAAACACAAATTGAGAAAGAACCCCCTTTGATTAATAATGAAAAGTATGAACATTTTCAAATTAAAAGTAATGTGCTCTAGACAATCTTCGTGGTTTGGTTTCGTGGAGACTGATTAGGACACATGCAAGTAGATTATTTAGGAAAAAAATTATAATGAAAAAAATGGTATTAATGTCAACTAATGTTAAAACTAATGAAAATGTGAAAAATGTGAAAAGTGATGAAGAGGTTAGGCATTTATGTTAAACCCAAGAAGAAGGATAAGTCTTTAAAAAAGTTGTATCAACTATTGCTAGCACCTTTGATAAAATTGGAAGAAATATCATTCCAAAGATAGGAATGTGGCACAATGAGCAATAACAACAACTTTAGTAAACAAAACTACTTATAATAAAAGAATGATGACTAACATAAGTGGTTATCTTAATATCAATCATAAAACTTTGACAGGAGTTGTAAAGAGAAGAGTTAACTTCAAAAATATCTAGCAAACCAATTGTAGAGTTTTAGTGGTAGACTCTTGAGGTTTGACATGAAACTTAATGGTGAATTTAAAACTTTGATATAAAAAATTGGCACAATAATACAATAGTATCACCTAATGCTAGAGATGTTCTAAAATTAAGAGTCACGTCAAAAATTTGTGATGCACATCCAAAATACCTCTTGGACATGACTCAAACTGAACTGTACAAAACAAAATGGATGATAAGGTGCTATCAAATATTAAAGCATTAGTCAAAGATCTTTTGAAAAATGCTAACCCTAGTATGTAAAAATTAACAAGGAAATAATCTCCTACTGTTGCAAAACTCATGTTTAGTTTCGTTACCATTATGATGTATTTTAATGTATACATTCTACCATGCATACTAATGAATTTTGCAGGGATGTGGTATAAATATACCATCTCAAACTATAAAGGAGTTTATATCAAGTTTGTTTTATAAACCACGGGTTAATGAACAATTATTTCTTTTGAATGCACATGTTTCTAGCTAGAAACATGTGTATGTGATATATGTGGAAACTTTTCTTTGTTAGGTGAATGTTTGCATGAGAATCTTTCAATTGGTTTTGGCTAGAAATTAGTTGATGTAAAAATATTTTAAAATGTTGAGTATCCATTAAAGGATAGAAAGTTTGGAAGACAGTGTGAACTAATTACTAAAAATGTTGGTGTTCATGGATTTATGAATGTATTTAAGAGTAAGATCATACCCAAATATGTGAAAAACTCCCAAAATGCTTGATGGATTGATGGGAAGTTTCACATATGCAAGAATACATTTCCAGGTGGTAGTATACTTTTGATCATTTACTTTGTAGAGAACTACACACTTTCAACACAAGATGAGTTCCAAGATCAGTATTATAATTCAGTGCAAGTAGAAATTTTTGTTCATATTGTCTATAGGCATGCACCTGATAGTACATAAGAGAATCAAAGATGTTTGAGGGAGTACCATTTCTATTTGAGTGATAGTAAATTACATTTATCAGAGTTTGTTCAGTATTTCTTTAAAACCTTTTATTACAATTTAAGGGAAAGACAAATTCAAATGAAACAATATCTAATATGGTCAAATAATTGTATAGGACAATTCAAGAATGCTACAATGTTTTATTGGTTGAGTAGGACACATAAGAAAACTAATATCCAACATATGTGTATATTTTTTTGAGGCTAAACATGAGAAAGGAGAACACAATGGATCCAATGCATGTGTTAAGAGATCCTTTTGCAAAGAGAATCAAATTCGAGGAAAAATCCAAATTTAAAGATGTGTGTGCAATTGTGGAAGAGTGTAATTTAATTTTATCTACAGGATCAAGTCAGAACTCTACAATCAAACACTTCTTCTAGCTAGTTGAAGATAAGAATATCATTTCAAGATATGATTATTATACAGTCAGTGGGTCAGCTAAATGTTGTTCATTTAAGAGTTATAATTCTAACACTTGGACTATATGGCCTAGGGAGCTTGCATGTTTTTTTTCCAATTTTGTGTTGCAGATGATTAGAAAGCACATGAGAATATGGAATGGGTTCAAGAATAGCAATAGAAGTCCTTAATACTCAGTGAGGCACAAGTTCAAGATGATACAAGAAGTGAAGACCTAGATCATGCATTTGCATTAGAAGATAATGATCGTGTTTCAAACCTCATACAACTTGGGAATTTATTTCAATTTCTTATTTTTTTAAATTATATTATTTATGTATACATCATATAATATTATCGTATTTGGATTAAATCTAACACTTTATGTATGCTCAATTTTGGTTTGCAAGACATGTGTATGTTGGTGTTGCACCTGAGGACAATGAAAATTTGATTGAGTATTGGTTAGCTCAAAGTGTAGAACCTAAGAAAAATTTAATATTTCATTGAGTAGATGATGATGGTTTTGAGTATCCAATTGGGTTTGTTGTGGTAGTTGGTACATGGCTATGAAAATACCTAATACTTGAAGGAATGGTTTGCCAACTTTTGAAGACTACCAAATAGAAAAGAAAATTATACACTGTTCCCATTTGGTGGTGGCAACAAATATTAAATTAGAAAGATATAAAGGGAGACCTAATAAAATATTATGGGCACTCTCTCTAGTGTAGTGCCAACTCATAGTTTTCTTTTTCATTTTTTATATTGCCAAACTCTTTTAGGCAACTTTCATGTGTATGTTGATTATTTCATCTTTATTATGCATTTTTTGGATGTATGACATTACATGGTGATTTGATATTGGATAGTTATGAGATATCATATATTTGTAGTTAGATGATGTTAGTTACTTTGATGATGATTATTTATATATTTAAAATATTATTTATATTCATGATTTTACTTACCCCATACTTGCATGTGTATGGCTATCTTGTTTATTTTACCTTTATGTTTAACATGTTTGATGTGGTTGATGGATGGAGTCATAGTAACCTACTTACAGGATCCACGCAATGTTTCGATCCTCACCATTGCTTGTTGTATATAGATATGGATGTACATGTTTGCCTTTTATGTAGGTTTACAGGTATCAAGCATCAACTTTCCTGAATTGTCAGGAAGAGTATGCCCTATCACAATGTCTCAATGGTAAGAGAGGGGAGATAACATTTAGGTCTGAGTCCCAACCTAAGCCATTTATTGTCCTAAAATAGTGGACAAGTTTCTGATATCTTACCTTTTCGAAATCATCCAGGTGACGTGAATTCATAAGCCTTTCCCTTGACCATGATTATTGTTTTATTAGGTTCTGTTAGTTTTTTCTATTCTTTGGCTAGTTATGTGGTTGGTGTGATTGTTGTGAAATGATTAAGTGATTTAATCATCCAGGTGATGTGAATTCATAAGCCTTTCCCTTGACCATGATTATTGTTTTATTAGGTTCTGTTAGTTTTTTCTATTCTTTGGCTACTTATGTGGTTGGTGTGATTGTTGTGAAATGATTAAGTGATTTACTGAGTTTGATTATGTGATTTAATAATTAAATCTCACAAAATATAGAAAATATTAAATGTGAGATTATTTAATTAATATAGATTAATTAAATATATTTATTAATTTAAAGTCTTAATTAAAAGTCTAATTGTAAAATTTAAGGATTTAATTAATTATTAAATTCAAAATTTTAATTAAAGATAAAGTCATTAATTAATGATAAATTATTAATTAGATAAATAATAATATGATTAAAATAATATTTTTTTAGTTAAAAATGATATGTAATTAAGTTGCACATGTTAGAAAAATTGAGAGGGGGGTGAATCAGTTATCCAGTGTCCCGAAACAAAATTTATAATTCAAAACAACTTCTTTAATTTCTGCTCCTCGGTAAACACTAAATACTTTCACTGTCTATGCTTTTACTGATTACCAGTCAAATACTATAATAGTTACCGATCAAATCTAATATGTAACATGTAAAGAATGATAACAAACAAATATTACAATCAACACATAACACAAGAGATTTAACGTGGAAACCCTATAAAGGGAAAAACCACCTGGGACCAGCAACCCAAAAATTATTCACTCTTCTAAAGTGAGGTCAGTTAAGACCCAACCCTGTTAAAGGTTTACAAACACACTGTCAGGTGTGACCTTGTTAGAGGATTTTAGACTAGAAGTTATCATCCAACCAGCATTCACTATGGGGTTGACAGGATAACAATGTTCATTCTATGAAAGATACATCATAAGACTTTCAGAGTCCACTCGGTTAAGAGATTTTGACTGTATACAATGGTTAAATATGTAACAGTAAATGATCTTCATTAATACAACTTCAATTGCAGATTATAGATCAATATTTAGTCCAAACAAATCCTTCTAACCAATATTACACTTCAAATTCAATACTGTATCAACTTACTATCCGTCAGTAATTGCTCTCTATATCTCAGTAATTGTTATGCAGCTCGGTTCTTACTTAACTAGTATGATCAGAATGCATGAAAACCTTGTTCACATGATATTCCTGCAGCTTCTACTTCCTCCGACATCCTTCTATTAAGAAATTATGTGGACTCTTATATAGACAAGTAAATCATTTTCTTCTCCACCATTAGATTTTTCCACTTAACCACATTCATAGATTTTGCCACTTCAAACTTTCTCTACACTTGTGTCAATAACACATTTGATTCTCATCCTTTAGATCTTTCCTGAATTTTGTTAGTCGTCGATCTGTGTAACAAACATTATCCATTACCACAATGTTATAGTCTTGCCAACTCATCAATCTTATCAGCTAAACTAATCATTTAGTTCATTCTATTCCACTCAGTTAACAAAGAAATGCGTCGGTGAGCACTGCTCAATTAATACTATGATCGGTATACACTACACTCCATTGGTGTATACTAGAATTGCTTCATTTACCAACAACACTGCTTTGTGTCTTTTAGGTCTATCCTTCATCATAGATGAATGCAACATAATAAAGTCAATATCATCAAGTCATAGACTCATCAAAAAGTTACTCAATGTGTTCCTTATCCTCATCTATCATGTACATCATTCTCATGTAGATTTCTCTATTCTTCATCTCTTTCACCTTTCTTCAAATGTCTTGGTATAGTAACTTACAAGATAAGTGTTGTCAAACTAGTTGACATCAATGACAACATAATACTAATTTAATCATATTACATATTTAATCAGCAACTCCTCAGTGATCTTTAATCATGAATTCTTCAATCAGATTCCAAATCAGTTGTAGTTCAACAATCTCTCCCTTTGGCATTGATGGTAACTCAAGTAATATGAAATGTACCATACACATACCAAACATATATTCTACAACTTTGTGAACAAAATGTTGTAAGTCGAATAGACTTAATATGTTTAATCACTACATTACTAAACTAGCATTAAATAATACAGCTTTACCATTCTGTAGTTGTGATCTTTTCAATTCTCCTATTTCTGCTTCTATTCTTTGTAACTTATCTTCAATAGTCTGTCTCATAATACTCTATCTCATACAGATTGTCTCTCCCTTAGATAATTCTCATCGGTGCTTGTTCCTTTTCATAGCTTGTTCCTTTTCATATTATTTATCTCTCCCTTTGATAGCAATGCCAAAGAAACAATTAAACAAACAATTTTGTCTTCCTCTATATCTCTGTATACTGATATTCCAATCAGTTCAAATTCTTCAAACTTAATCACAACCTTGAACATGATTCAAAGTGTGAACTATGTTGCATCAACATGAATGATCTTTTGATATAAGTAGGTTGATGCAACAACCAAATCACATTAGTGATCGATAGACAGGGGACAGACCCCAAGTCTAGTCCTTAAGTATTCAAATGTGTCCTTCAGTAGAGGCTTTGTAAATATATCTGCAAGTTGTTCTTTAGATGTGAAAAATTCTAACTTCACTTGCTTCTCTTGCACTTGTTCTCTTAAGTAATGATACTTAATAGATATATGCTTTGTCTTAGAGTGCATCACAGGATTCTTCAAAATATTAATAGCACTAGTGTTGTCACAATATATAATCACAGGGTCAGTGATTACCTCATTCATTCCTTCCAACACTTGTTTGATATATGCAATGTTTGAACAGTTAGTAGCAGTAGCAACATACTCTACTTCAGCTGTAGACTAAGAAATACAAGCTTGGTTTTTACTTGTCCATGTTAAAAGTCTTTCACCAAAGAAAAATGCTCCTCCGGTGGTGCTTTTTCTATCATCCACATTTCCAGCCCAATCAGCATCGGTGTAAAATTTCAGCTCAAACTTCCCTTCCTCAGGATACCATAATCCATAATTCTCTATTTTCTTCAGGTATCTTAAGATCCTTTTTGTAGCTATCATGTGTGATTCTCTAGGATTAGCAAAAAATCTTGCAACAATACCCATAGCATGTGCTATATCTAGTCTACTGTGAACTATGTACATTAACTTACCAATCATGGATCGGTAAAATGTCTAATTTGCCTATGTAGTTTCATCCTCCTTTGTCAATTTGCATCCAATAGCCATCGGTGTTCCCATAGGTTTAGCATCTTCCATGCCAAATGTCTTCAGTACTTCCTTTATTATTTAGATTATGATGAATATTCCATCACTCTGCTAAATCACTTATAGTCCAAGAAAGAACTTAATCTCTCTGAACATTTCAAATTCCTTTTGCATTTCATCAGAAAATGCCTTGCAGACAAGATCTGAGCCTCCAAAAATAATGTCATCAACAAATATTTCAGCAATGATAATAGTATTATCAGTATCACCTTTCACATATAGATTGTTGTTTTCACTTGTTCTAACAAATCCAATACTTAACAAGTAAGTATGCAGTCTTTCATACCATGCTCTTGGTGCTTGCTTCAAACCATATAAAGCTTTATGTAATCTACATACCATGTCTTTATTGTCAAGATCAAAAAATCCTTCAGGTTGTTCAATGTAGACCTCTTCTTCAAGTATACCATTTAAAAATGTTGACTTCACATCCATTTGATAGACTTTGAATTTCTTGTGTGCAGCATATGCAAGTAGCATTCAGACTCCTTCTAATCTAGCAACAAGTGCAAATGTTTCACCATAGTCAATGCCTTCTTCCTGTGCATATCCCTTCCATACCAATCTAGCTTTATTTCTTGTGACTTCACCATTTTCATTCAATTTATTCCTATATATCCACTTAGTACCGATAACATTCTTATCTTTTGGTCTAGGTACTAAGGACCAGGTTTTGTTCTTCTCTATTTGCTCTATTTCCTCCTTCATTGCATTAACCCATTCTTCATTCTCTAATGCAACTTTCACATTTTTAGGTTCAAATTCACAAATTAGACATGTACCTTGTCTTGTTTTGCTTCTAGTTTGCATTCTAGCATGTCTGTCTCCAATGATTTGTGTCTCAAGAAGATTTCTTCTGACAAAACTAGCCAAACCTTAGTTTCTCCTTTCTTGCTCATCCTGTTCAGGTTCATTTTCTTGCTCGGTAGCTCCATCTTGTTCATCGGTTTGTGTTGCATGTTATCCTGCATTGTTTCCCTACTGACCGGTTGTTACAACTTGCGGTGTCAGTAGATACTCTAGATGTTCAATGTAAGTCAAACATTTATATGATTTACTTGTAATGGAATATCCCAGAAATATCCCTTCATCTCCTTTAGAATCAAAATTTCCATTTCTTTCATCTTTCAAAATAAAGCATTTACTTCCAAAAATTCTGAAATAACTTAGAGTAGGTTTGTGTCCAAACCATAGTTCATAAGGTGTTCAGTTGGAGTCCTTATTAAATTGTACTCAATTAAGAACATATACAGTTGTACTGATAGCTTCCCTCCAATATGTCTGAGCAACATTCTTCTATATCATCAATGTTCTAGCATAGTCAATTATAGACCTATTCCTCCTTTCAGTAATGCCATTTTGCTGAGGTGTCCTCGGTGCAGATACCTATCTTTTGATTCCATGCTCATTAAAAAAATTAGTAAATTCATCAAAGATAAATTCACCACCTCTATCAGATCTTAAGCATTTTATTTCCTTTCCAGTTTCTTTCTCTACCTTAGCTTTATACCACTTAAACATTTTGAAAGCTTCAGATTTCTCTTTCAGGAACATAACAGTCATCAATCTAGTATAGTCATCAACAAAAAGAATAAAATATCTATCACTAAAATAGCTCTGAGTTCTCATAGGACCACATAGATCGGTATGAACCAACTCAAGTATCTTCTTTGTTGAATAGTCTTTACTTTTAAAACTAGACTTGGTCATCTTACCTTTCTGACATTCATGGCACATGGCATGATCAGGTTTTGTCAAGTTAGGAAATCCTCTAACTCTTTTCTTTCTACTAATCTTGATCATGTTGTCAAAGTTCACATGGCATAACCTTCTATGCCACAACCAATAATCTTCATCTCTTATTAACAAACCAGAAGACTGATCCATATCAAGATAGAATAGATTACCTCTAGATTGTGTACTAGTTCTGACAAGTCTTCCTTCATCATCATAGATCTTCACCCTTTTGCTCTCAAAAGCTAGTCGGTGGCCTGAATTGTTTAGTTGAGCCATACTTAATAGATTATAGTTCATTCCATCTACCTAGTATGCATTTTCACATTGTAATCTGTCATTGATCATCAGTGAGCCTTTACCTCTTACCATACAAGGTGCATCATTTTCCATTCTCACAGATCCTCCATTATATTCAACAAGATGATCAAACTTCTCTACATCACCAATCATATGATGTGTATAGCCATTGTCTATGATCCATGTATCATTTTTTCTTACTTTAGAGATCAGTGTTGTCTCTTCATGTTTCTCTTCTTCCTCTGAGTCATCTTTCATAGAAACAAATATGACTTCTATGTCATCATCAGAATCAGATTCAATTTCAATATCTTTGGCTATGTAACATACCTTTTTTCCTTTTTCATCTCAGTTGTCTCTATTGTTGTGTCGGTAGCCTCTGTTGACTCTTCTCCCATAGCTTCCTTCAGATCGATCTTTGGATCTATCATCATCTTTCTTCTGAGGACATCTAGCAGTGATGTGATTGAATTCTTTACAATTAAAGCATGCCAAAGGTAGCTTTCCTCTATACCTTCCTTTTCCTTTGGGCAATATTTTGGCCATAAGAGCTTCAAGCTCATCAAGTTCATCATCGGTATTGTCATCACTATCACAATTCTTACTATTCCTACTAGACTTTCTAATCTTCAAAGAAGACATGAAAGTGGATTCAACAGAAGGAACAACATTGTTATCAAAGTTGTTTAATTCAAAGGTTGTAAGTCTACCAATCAAAGTGTCAAGAGTAAGGTTGGATGTAACTCTTGTTTCATGAATTACAGAAATCCTGATTGCATAAATTGGTAGCAAAGTTCTGAGAATCTTTCTTATCACTGTTTCATCATCAATTACTCCATTAGATACTCTAATAGCATGTACCACCTCTTTGAGTCTATTTGAATATTGGACAATGTTCTCACCTTCTTTCATTCTCATATCATCAAATCTGCCTCTCAGACTTTCAACTCGAGCTCTTTTGACATTCAAATCTCCACTATATATTAGTGTTAACTTATCCCACATTGCTTTGGTAGTTGTGCATGTCTTAATATCTTCAAATTCAGCTTCGGTACAAGCAGCAGCAAGTTCCATCATAGTAACATTGTGTTCATGCTTGTCCTTCAATTGATCAAGAGTTAAGGGACCAGTGGGTGGTTGTATGTAGCCATTCTCCATCAAATCTAGTGCAAAGTTCCCAATTCCAGATATGTGTAGCTTCATTCTGCTTTGCCATACTGTGAAGTTCTCCTTGTTCAGTTTTAGTACTTCCCTCTTATACATCTTGAGACCTTTATCCTTAAGTCCTTAAAACTCTGTTCCAAGCAACCAACGCTCTAATACCAATTGTTAGAACAACTAAGAGGGGGGTGAATTAGTTATCCAGTGTCCCAAAACAAAATGTATAATTCAAAACAACTTCTTTAATTTATGCTCCTCGGTAAACACTAAATACTTTCACTATCTGTGCTTTTACTGATTACCAATCAAATACTATAACAGTTACCAATCAAATCTAACATGTAACATGTAAAGAATGATAACAAACAAATATCACAATCAACACATAACATAAGAGATTTAACATGGAAACCCTATAGGGAAAAACCACCTGGGACTGACAACCCAAAAATTGTTCACTCTTCTGAAGTGAGGTTGGTTAAGACCCAACCCTATTAAAGGTTTACAAACACACTGTCAGGTGTGACCTTGTTAGAGGATTTTAGACTAGAATTTATCATCCAACCAGCATTCACTATGGGGTTGACAGGATAACAATGTTCATTCTATGAATGATACATCATAAGACTTTCAGAGTCCACTCAGTTAAGAAATTTTGACTGTATACAATGGTTAAATATGTAACAATAAATGATCTGCATTAATACAACTTCAATTGCAGATTATAGATCAATATTTAGTCCAAACAAATCCTTCTGACCAATATTACACTTCAAATTCAATACTGTATCAACTTACTGTCTGTCGGTAATTGCTCTTTGTAGCTCGGTAATTGTTCTACAGCTCGGTTCTTACTTAACTAGTATGATCAGAATGCATGAAAACCTTGTTCACGTGATATTCCTACAGCTTCTACTTCCTCCTACATCCTTCTATTAAGAAATTATGTCCTCTTATATAGACAAGTAAATCATTTTCATCTCCACCATTAGATTTTGCCACTTCAAACTTTCTCGGCACTTGTGTCAATAACATGTTTGATTCTCATCCTTTAGATCTTTCCTAAATTTCATCAGCCTTCGATCTGTGTAACAAACATTATCTGTTACCTCGATGTTATACTCTTGCCAGCTTATCAATCTTATCAGCTAAACTAATCATTTAGTTCATTCTGTTCCGCTTGGTTAACAAAGAAATGTGTCGGTGAACACTACTCGGTTAATACTGTGATCGGTATACACTACACTCCATCAGTGTATACTAGAATTGCTTCATTTACTGACAACACTTCTTTGTGTCTTTCAGCTCTATACTTCATCATAGATGAATGCAACATAATAAATTCAATATCATCAAGTCATAGACTCATCAACAAGTTACTCAATGTGTTCCTTATCCTCATCTATCATGTACATCGTTCTCATGTAGATTTCTCTATTTTTCATCTCTTTCACTTTTCTTTAGATGTCTTGGTATAGTAACTTACAAGATAAGTGTTGTCAAACTAGTTGACATCAATGACAACATAATACTGATTTAATCATATTACATATCTAATCAGCAACTCCTCAGTGATCTTTAATCACAAATTCTTCAATCAGATTCCAAATCAGTTTTATTTCAACAGCACAATCAATTAAAAATAAATAAAAGACTAAAGTATTTTTAAAAAAGTTGACTAAATTGACATAAACAAGAAACACTAAAAGTTCTTTGAGTTATTAATTATTAAATTTAAAAATCATGCAAAAGGAATACTGGCAATAACAAAATTTTTTAGAGTTAAGTTGAGTTCTAGGATTGCATGGTTGAGTTGGAGTTCTAGGCTCTTTTTCTTTATTAGGAGGATTTGGATATTATTTTAGGGACAGATTTGTAGGTTTTAGCTCGAAGGATTGAATTGGAGGTTATTGAGAAAACTTTAGAATTTTTCAGAGTTTTTATCTTCTTAATATTTTTTGTTAATTAGTAGTTTGAGGTAGGGTTTGAAACCCTCGTACATTAAATTCTTTTCAAAGAAAGTTTGTTTTCTTTGTGCCTATTAGATCTTGTTGATATATGTTTAGAAATTTTCTCTTGTTTGAGATTTCTAGTTTTTGAGCTTTTTGAGATCTTGTTTTATAAATACCTAGTATGTTAGGAATATCATAGAAAAATCTTGTTTAAAATCTATTAGGGTTTAAATCAAATTTAAATATTTAAATAGCTTTGCTTCCTAGTAGAATTCAACTATTTGATTTCTCATTGGTTATGTGTGTGTGTGTGTGTGTGTGTGTGATATATGTGTGTGTGTGTGTGTGTGTGTGTGCAAGATCATGGTATACCAAACTATGGCCTTAAGTGGCAATGAAAATCATAAAACCAAGGTTAGTCAACTTGACGTAAAAATTTGAACATCTTATCAAGCTTATGTGAAAAAGTTGTAAGAATAGAATCTGTAGGAAATTGAATGTAGTTTCTAAACTACTAGCCCTTCTCTGAAAAAAAATTAATTTAATTGTTCAAAATTTTAGATTTCAATGCAGTACAAAAATTTCAAGGAAAAGATAAAAAGTACATGTATGTCCGACCACCTTAATCATAATCAAATGATGGTATATTTTTCCAAGATTCTACATATAATTAGTAGACTCATGTCCGGATGTGATGCATATTTTTTTGTATTTTTTTGCCAAATAAATAATTAATTATGAATTTTCTGCTACAACTTATTTAGAATAAAAAATCTCTCGTGTCTGACCACCTTAACTAATTCTAAGCTTTACAAAATTGAAAACTTTTTTTTTCTTATAGTAGCCGAAGCATAGAATGTGACGCATGTTTCAAATTTCAAAAAGGTTAAATGGTTTGAAAGTTATAGTTATTTTTCAATCAGTATGTCAATTACGACTTTAAACATAACTCAATTAAAAAAAAAGTAATAATTACTTACTAAACTCAAAATTTAACAGCAATTACATTGATGGAAAGCTGATTATGTCTTTATGAAACCCTTTTCATTTCATCAATTTTGGGTGAAAATATTGTCGTCATCTACATGGTCGAAGTCTTGAGATCAAAACAAATATGTTAAACACGCCTAATAGGTTGACCATACACATTTGGCATTGCCCAAGGCAAATACCAAGCCTAATCAGATATCTAATAAAATCCGATGTCTGAAATTTTCAGATATCCAAAATTTCCTGCCTAATTCAACATTTCTTTTTCACTGGTTTTTTCAATTTCAAGTTACATATTAAGTTTTATTTTTTTTATGTTAATATTAATTGTGTTGAGTATTTTTTCAATTTTAAGTTATATATTACAATTTTTTTTTTAATATTAATATTAAATGATAATAGCATAGCATTAGTATTATAATATAAATTTTTATATTAGTATTTTATTATATTATTATTATTTATTTCGCTATTGTATAATAGTATAATATTAACTTATTAAATATTTATATTATATGTTCAATATTATACCTAATGGAGAGAGAGAGAGAGAGAGAGAGAGAGAGAGAGAGAGAGAGAGAGAGAGAGATGGACTGAAAAACAAGGTAAGGGTTTACAAATTTGTTTCACAAATGAATTATGTCTCACAATGCTCAATTGCACTTAAGTGACTCAACCCAACCAAGACTTCTCCAAATGGAAACTAGTGATAGATTTGAAGACTTCAAGATGTATAAGGGTATATCAAAGTGGTTTATGGTTTCAAGTGTTAACCCACACTCCCAAAGACTAAATATCTTCAAACTGTCATAGAGGCCTAATGGCTTTATCTTGTAGCCCTGTAGAAACCTTCTTGGTCTTCAAAATCTTCACCTTACCAAAACGCTAGAAGAACCAAACACATATACGGATACCCTTTTTTCCATACATGAACATACCAAAGACTTACGTATTATTATTTTGGAACAAATTATAGTACCCTAACTGTACCCCTGCAAATGCACCCAAAAGTAGGTAAATTAACAAAGAAACTCCTATTTGTAGGTAATCCCAAGACCCCAAACTCTAGAAAGTGTCTTCAAATGTCTCAAAATCTCTAAATATAAGAGGAATTAAACCCAAATTATTGGGAACACCAAAAGCCCCAAATTAGTTACTCCAAATCCTTGAATCTAGGGCTTCTTCAATGTCAACCCTCCAAGCACTCCTACATCAAATTTGTGACTGATACAATATCTCTCCAACATCCTAAGATTATCCAAATCATAAAACACATCCCTTGTTTGGACCGAATAGTCACTGCTACACTTGTGCCATGAATTTCAGTGAAACTCTCTGTTACAGCCAGTGATCACTTCCTCTCTTCAAGTTTCTGCAACTTCAAGGTTATGCAACTATCATACATGGTTAATAAACTTCATTCCATGGATTCTATGCCTTTGAGTCCATGGAATGGTTATTATTTACAAATGAACTTCAAAACAAAGAAAGAAAACTAAACAAAACTAGGCTATGTCGTTGTGTGTGAAGGTACAGTCATGTTAAATGACTCTCAAACCACTCCAAACATATGGTATTACCTTAAAATTATTTATTGGTTCCTTCTAAATATTAACCAATCCAAATTTATATTTAAATCCACACACAATAGCCCAAAATCAAATATTTTATATACTTCAAGGAATCACAGTGACTAATTAACGCATGGGACAGACAAGACAAAAGTCTCCAAAGCATTCAATAGTAAAGAATAAATGTCTAAAGTTTTCCTTATTTCATAATGAAAGAAGAAACTATAACAAAGACTTTTGATACCCTTAAGATCACAAATTTATAATTAGAACTTGTCTTTTATTCAGTTCCATGTTCTCATCCGTACACTCTGGGCATCATGCCCATACTATGGATTCCCAAATACATATAGAAATATTTAAATCAACTTCCCCAACCTCTCTGGTTGGTTAGAGGGATTATTTAAGTGTTTTAGCATTAAAATCCTAACTTCCCTCCTAAATGGCTAACTAGCCATTATGATTTAAACATTTGAAAATTTAAACTAAGGAAATGGATTTAAAACCTTACAAATAGGAAATTAAGAACTCCAAAGGTTTCCAAAAACCTAGGAGACTTAATTTCATCATTCCTATAATCCTAACTACCCTAAGACACCCTTCAACACTAATGGTCCATATTACATCCAAATGACCCTTAAAAATTCATAATGGAAGTCCATACATTTGAATGCTATTTCATGGCATTAAAACATTATAGGTGCCAATACATGATAATTAATGTGATTTACATCTTTTAGAATCCCTTTGACCTCCTTTTCCCTTTGATCCTCATTAGGTGTCTCCAATGTCTTGAATGTCTTTATAGCTTTCTTGTTGATCATTGGTGCCCCTGCACCATACTCCCCACCGGTAATGAAACTCTTGTCCCAAGAGTTACTGGTCTTGAATGATCTCAGAAAAGTAGGGGGTGAAGTAATCCCCCAAAGTAATATCCTTTCTCCTAGAAGACCCTGCATTCAAACACAACTTGTTAAAAGAAAAACATAGATTTGTTGACTGTCCTTGTGAAGGACAGGGAGAACATTGTAAGTCCTTCATTTCTAATCCATCCCATGGATAAATTCTCTGATCCAACACCTCTTCTCTAGTGCTAAGTGTTGATTGCATCATAGGACACTTTATGGTCCCAACTTGTATAAAATCTAGGTCCCAAAGCTCTCCTCCTTGAGGACTGTCATCATAACCACTTGATTGTACCTTTTTGCCTCTATGCCATCTAGTATCATATTGGCCCTTCTTGTCTATCTCCTACCTAGAACACATGAGAATTGGTTCATCTTGGGTTCTCAATAAGGGCTGCAATGCATACCTCTTTCCTTCATACTGAACTAAGTACTTATTGGTGAAACCATCATGGATAACCTTCCTTGACCATTGCCAAGATCTTCTCAAAATTAAATCCCACAACTCATATTTAAGACATCACATAACACCCTATCATTGTACTTTCCAGTAGAAAATTCAATCATGACTTGATCACTAACCAACAAATTCTGATCCATATTCACCCAAGTTGCATAATATGGCTTAGGATTTGAAAAAAATTTCAAATTTAACTTCCTAACAACCTCATGAGACATGACATTATGACTTGCTCCTGAGTCTATGATGAGTCTACATACTTTACCTTGGATCAAACAATTTGATCTAAATATTCTTGGATTGTA
Organism: Chamaecyparis obtusa; assembly: GCA_027943335.1. Classification (NCBI taxonomy): domain Eukaryota; kingdom Viridiplantae; phylum Streptophyta; class Pinopsida; order Cupressales; family Cupressaceae; genus Chamaecyparis; species Chamaecyparis obtusa. The sequence continues at coordinate 2,343,460 of BSBK01000682.1, read as the reverse complement.
AGGTGTTTGGTTCCTTCCCATGAATAAGTACTCTCCTTCTTCTGGTGGTGCCAAAATAGGTTCTTGCTTCTCTTCCTTGCTTGTCTCTTCTTCCACTAAGTTCACCCTTCTATCTCTTCCTTTGTCTTCAATCCACTTGGGACACCTAAAATATTGATGACCCACTTCATTACAATGGAATCACCTACCTATGAACACTCCATTACCTCTTCCTCCACTTCTGCCACCTCTATACCCACCTCTTGTATCTGATGAGTAGGGTTTGTCCTTGTCTTTCTCACTATGATTCTAAAAATCAGTGCTACCTCTACCTCCTATTCTCCTCATGGAAAAACCTCATCTTGCACTACTTTGCCTCTATTATCTTCTTTTAATCTTTTCCTCAGCCTTGATGGCCAATTTATAGCATTCTTAAATTGACCTAGGGGTAGCAAGACTAAGTTCATCTTGGATATTGAACCTAAGTCCCCCCATATACCTAGCAATCTTCTCATCCACATCTTCATTGTGACTCACCCTAATGTCTAACTTATGAAAATCTTCAGTCTACCTTTGTACCTCCATGTCTTTTTTCTTAAGACTTTGCATCTTCTCGTAAAGTTGTACCCTATAGTCATTTGGAAAAAAATTTGCCTTCATCTTGTCCATCATTGTTCACAATAGAGACTGATGCTAGCAATCTAGCCATAGGCGCAGTCCTCAATCAGGATGGAAGACTAGTGGCTTTCTTCTCTAAAAAATTGAATGAAGCAAAGAAGAAATATAGTACATATGAATTGGAACTTTATGTCATGGTTCAAGCCCTCAATAAATGGAGGCACTACTTGCTTCCCAAGGAATTCATTGTCTTTATAGATAATCATGCTTTAAGTTTTCTGAACAGTCAGGATAAATTAAGTTGCAGGAACATGAAATGGGTTGAACAACTCCAAGCATTCACATTTTCTATAAAGCATAAGAAAGGAACCTCAAAAAAAGTTGCAGATGATCTCAGTAGAAGAGTGATTTTTATTGAAGAAGTATAGGTACAAAGTATAGTAATTAATGCCCTCAACCTCCTATACAAAGATGATTCAGACTTTGGTGATATCTACATGGTTTTCTCTACTCTATCAGATGCATCTAATACTATTTATTTAAAATATTTATTGCAGAATGGCCTTTTTTTCAAATGAGGTCAACTCTATATTCCTAAATGCTCCATGAGAGAAAATATGATTAGAGAAAAACATTATGGCACACTAGGAGGTCATTTTGGAATAGATAAGACATTTGAACTTGTAAGGAGAAACTATCATTGGCCTCGGTTACCCACTGATGTCAGAAATTTTGTTGAATCATGCACTATTTGTCGAAGGGCTAAAGGAGTTAGGACAAATCAAGGTCTCTATCAACCACTCCCTATTCCAACAAAGCCATGGGACATCATGAGTATGGATTTTGTCTTAGGACTTTTGATAACTAAACAAGGATTTGATAGTATCTTTCTTATAGTTGACAGATTTAGCAAAATGGGACACTTTGTTCCTTGTAAAATTTCTAATGATGCTTTGCATATTGCTAGCTTGTTTTTTATATAAGTGGTCAGAATTCCTAGATTGCCAAGATCCATTATCTTAGATAGAGATGTGAAATTCCAAGGGCACTTTTGGAGAACCCTTTGGAAAAATTTGGGGACAAACCTATCATTTAGTTCTGCATACCATCCACAAACAGATGGGTAGACTGAAGTTGTAAACAGATCATTAGGCAACCTCCTAAGGTGTCTAAAAAAACAATATGGACAGACTTGGGATGCTATCCTTCCTCAAGTAGAATTTTCTTTCATTGGTTCAGTAAACTGGTCAACAGGGAAGACTCTATTCCAAGTGAACTATAGAATTCATCCAAGAGGAGTTATGGAATTGAGAGAGTTGTCGAATGACTTTAAAGTTAGTGCACAGGGTGAATAATTGTTTGCATGGATCAAATAGATCCATGATCAAGTCCGAGATACATTTAGTCAAAATACTACAAACTATAAAGAATAGGCAAATAAGAAGAAAAAACATGTTACTTTCAAAGAAGGAGATAAAGTATGGGCATACCTCAACAAGGAAAGGCTACCTAGGGGACACACCAAACTACAGATGAGAAAGATCAATCCTTGTCAAATACTTCATAAATTTAGGGATAATTCTTATGAAATTTGTTTACCCCCTACTATTTCTATTTCTCCTATCTTTAACATTTGTGATCTCACTCCTTTTAAGGGTGATGTAGGATCTAATAACACTTTGTAGGATACTGAAGATACACAAGTAGAATGGATAAAGGACTTACCACTAAGCCAACCTTTATAGTTGGAAAAGATTCTTGACTCTAAAGTGGTCAAGAAAACCAGGAAGAAGACCTCCAAAGACTACTTAGTCAAATGGAAGGGGTTACCTGACATTAATGCTACATGGATGAGTGAAGAGTGTATCAACAAGCATGGAACCTCGGCTCAACAACTACTCTCAAGTGGGACTTGAGTTATTAAAACAAGGGAGTATGGTACAGGACCACCCCATCCACTCTTCATAACATCCACACTTCTAAGGTCTTCAAAGGAATCACCCAAGGGAATTCATGGCTAAGGGTCTTTTAAGAATTTTTAATTTTTGATTAGCAAGCCAACTTGTAAGACCTAGTCACCCTCAATGTGGTTATAAACCATGGGGTTCTTACTATGGTCCAAAGGCACTTTTAGGTGTTTAGATTATTTTAATTTTTTAGTAATTTTTTGGATCATTAAGATCCATGGCTTAGGCCTATAGGCTCTTAAGGAGCAAGAATGCAACATTTTGCAAAAGTTACAAAATGCAAGAAATGTTGCTCGACAACTTCTTCGAAAAGTCGCCACCAACTAGTAAAACAACCACCCAATGGTCACAACCTTTGAAAAATGGTTGGATCCATTGCGGAAGGTCTTCATATAGCCCTTTTAGGTGGGTGGAAGACAAGGATGATGAAACTCATATAATTTTGCATTTAATCAATAAAATCCCTTATTTTTCTCTACGTTGTGGACTGTAAAACAACATGTGTATAGATTGGTATGGAAGTGTAAAGAAGGAAATTATTTGATCCAACCTTTTTCATGAATTAGGACTCCAATTCTTTTTATTTGAGTTAGTTTGGAGATTGGAGTCGAGAGATAGAAGAATCGGTTTAGCGGGTTTTTAGGAAACCCTCCTGAACTAGGGTTTTAAACAAATAATGCCCTAAATTTATTTTCCTTCATGGGATTCCCATGAAAAGTGGGTAAATTCAATTAGATTCAATGTATTCTAGATCCTTAGGAGTGTAGGAGAATGGGGATTATCTTGAGAAGTTTGTTTGCAGGCTCTAGGCCAAGCATCTCTATGCGCTTGGTACAAAATATGGAAGAGTGAAGTGATAGTAGCACTTCGGGGGTGGATAAAAAAAATTTGATCATAGATTTTTGTCTCTTTTGGATTCCTCATACCTTTTTAATCAATATTTTTCCTTAGACAATCGACTAGTGAACATTTCCTTAAGAAACCAAGCCAATTAGCCCTATTAGGACTAGTGAATCAAGAAATGCTACGCATTGTTCTTATTGTTTGACATCTTGCAATCTAGAGGATTGGTACAAGTATAAAAAGGGTGTCAAAATATACTATGCATTTTATAGGTTCCTTGTAAAAATCTATAACTAAGCCCTTAGAACCTCGCTCAAAAGGCTACAAGCCCGGAAAGGCCTAAAACTGAGAACTTATTTTCCAAATCTTGTAAGGTGTGGAAATCACTCCCATAGTAGACATTAAGTAAGTATGGAACCTTTCCATCTCCTTTTTGAATATAAAGGTTCCCATTGCAAGTTGAACTAGTAAGGGTGCTTCACAGTAAGGATTACCAAGCATCAAGAAACTACTCGATAAAGCTACTAAGCCCACTCGGTTAACATAGGTACCGAGCTCACTCAGTCAAGGAAGGAACCAAGTAATAACCAAGCCCAGGGGAGTAAAATCTAGTTAAAGACACTTAATCCTCCAATGAGGATAGTGGATTTGTGTTTATCATAGGATCTTCTAAAGGTGTAGAGAACTCTCCTAAGCCCACTTTGGGTTCAGAGAAACATCAAATGTCTCACCACTTACCGAGTTGCCTAAATAGGGGAGAACTCTGTGTCAAGTGGTATCAGAGCATTTAAGATCCTTAGGGTAAAGAAATACCATCACCATGGAAGGAGAAGATGAAGGAGTATTGTCATCAATGATGACCAATGCAGGGATAGTAAGATACCTGAGAGAGAAAAGGACATAGTGTGATGACCAAAGAGACATCGAGATGCAGTAGATGAGACAAGAAATGGATAGGCTTAGGGAAGAGCTTCAAAAATGGAGTAGTGGAAACTCTGATGATTTTGAAGAAGGGAGTGATGAAGAGCCCCTTGAGCAGGAGGAAGAATAATTTCCTTTAGACCAGAGGCTACTTATGAAGACTCTAAAATCTATGGAGAGGAGAACCATGGACGCCAAGCTTGAGTTGCCTACATACAATGGGAAGATGGACCTAGATGCTACAATGAATTGGGTGGATGCCCTAAATAGTTTCTTTTATTATGAAGACATCCCTAAGAATCAGAGGGTGAAGATTGCTAAGTCAAATCTCAAGGGCTCTACACTCACATGATGGAACTTCACTCAAGATGACAGGGTGAAGAATGGAAAGAATCCATTCACCACTTGGAAGAAGATGGTGGCCCTTCTTAGGGAAACCTATGTCCCTAAAGATTATGAAGTTCAACTTCATAAAAGAAGAATGAGTCTAAGACAAAGAGATGGACATCTCTAGTTATACCGAAGAATTTCAGAGATTGGTAATGAAATCCAAGCTTGCTGAACTAGAATGTGTGAAGCTTGCTTGGTATATGCAAGTCCCAAGGGTCTTAATTCAGGATGAACTTAGTTTTACAAGCCTTGCCACTGTGAACCAATGCTATCAATTGGCATTGAAAGTTGAAGAAAAGTTCAGAAGGAGGAATGAACAAAGTGGAAGAGGGAAAGATAAGTATGAAAGAGGCACAAGAAACTTTGGAGGAAGATGATGGAACAATAGACCACAAGGAGAATCTAATAAGGAGAACATCCAAGGAGAAATAAGTTCAACAGGTGTATACAGAGGTAGAAGAGGAAATGGCAGGGGTAGAAATGGAGGAAGAAATAATGGACAAATTAGATGTTATAACTACAATTAGACAGGGCACTACACCAATAGGTGTCTGGACAAAGACAAGTAGAATAACCAAGGTGAAAGAAGAGCCAACCTAGTGCAAGAAGAGTATGTTGATAGTGTGCGAGATTGTACTAGAGAAGATGGATTAAGCCTCATGATGAAGAGGACTTTGATCCAAGCACCTATTCCGGTGGAACCTCCTCAAAGAAAAATTCTTTTCAGAACCAACTACAAGAGCCATGGAAAGGTATGCAAGTTAGTAATTGATTATGGTTCTACTGAAAATATCGTATCTAGAAAAATGGTAGATAAATTAAAATTGGAAAAGATACCCCACCCAAACCCATCCCATGTATCTTGGTTGACAAAAGGGTAGCAGACCCTCATAAATGAACAAGCTTGGGCAGATTTCTCCATTAAAGACTATAAGGATAAAGTCATTTGTGATGTTGTAGATATGGATGTTTGTCACCTTTTGTTAGAACATCCATGGCAGTATGATCTATAGGCTAAACATAATGGAGTCACAAAAAAATACCAAATTATTCAAAATGGTCACAAGTACAACATGCTCCCTCTTCTAGATCCTCAACAAGAAAAACCAAAAGAATAGTTAGTCATGCTTGCAAGAGAAAAAGAGATGACCTACACTATTCAATATTCTTAGGTAGGATATGCCCCAGTCCTTAAACCAAATGTAAAGATAGTGAACAATGAAGTACTAAAGGAAGTAGACAGTCTACTATAGAAGTAAAAAGGAATAGTTGCAAGAGACACACCAAATGAACTCCCACCATTAAGGGACATCTGTCACCAAATAGATTTCATCTCAAGTACTTCCCTACCAAATAAGGCTTCTTATAAACTCACTCCTGATCAAAATGCAGAAGTCACTAGACAAATCACTGAATTGCTGAGAAAAGGACTCATACAAAAGAGTCTCATCCTTGCGTAGTCTTGAGTGTTTTGGCCCCTAAAAAGGATGGAAAATGGAGACTATGCACTGACTCTAGGGAAATAAACAAAATAACAATCAGATATAGATTCCCCATACCTAGGATTGAGGATCTATTACACCAACTCAAAGGAGCATGTTATTTCTCTAAAATTATCCTTAAATCTTGTTACCATCAGATAAGAATAAGGTCAGGAGATGAGTGGAAGATTGCATTTAAAATAATAGAAGGATTATATGAATGGCTTGTGATGCCATTTGGCCTTAAAAATTCTCCTAGCACCTTCATTAGATTAATGAATGAAGTGCTTCAAGATTTCAAAGGAAATTTTGTGGTGGTCTACTTAGATAACATCCCACTCTTTAGTGGAACTATGGGAAACCACATGAGACACTTGGAACATGTTCTCCAAAAACTACATGAGAAGAAATTGTCTATCAACTTAGAAAAGTATACATCCATGCAATAAGAGTTGATATTCTTGGGTTTTCTTATCTCAAACAGCACATTGAAAATGGATCCTAAAAAGGTAGAGGCTATCATTAATTAGCACATACCGAAGACTCTAGGAGAAGTCAGGAGATTTCAAGGATTGGCTACCTTTTATAGGAAGTTTATCAAAAAATTTAGTTACATTTTTGCACCTTTACTTGCTACCATCAAGGGTGGTAGAAAAGAAAAATTCCAGTGAACAACACAAGCATATGAAGATTTCAAGTATTTGAAGGAGAGAGTACCAAAATATCCCATTTTGGCACTACCTACCTTTGACAAATTGTTCACAGTAGACACTGATGCTAGCAATCTGGCCATAGGTGCAGTCCTCAGTCAGGATGGAAGACCAGTGGCCTTCTTCTTTGAAAAAATGAATGAAGAAAAGAAGAAATATATTACATATGACTTGGAACTTTATGCCATGGTTCAAGCCCTCAAGAAATGGAGGCACTACTTTCTTCCCAAGGAATTCATTATCTTTATAGATAATCATGCTTTAAGTTTTCTGAACAGTCAGGATAAATTAAGCTGTAGGCACATGAAATGGGTTAAACAACTCCAAGAAATCATATTTTCTATAATCATAAGAAAGGAACCTCAAACAAAGTTTCAGATGCTCTCAGTAGAAAAGTGATTTTTATTGAAGAAGTGCAAGTAAAAAGTATAGGAATTGATTCCCTCAAGAACCTATACAAAGATGATTCAGACATTGGTGATATCTACAAGGTTTTCTCTACTATATCAGATGCATATATTACTATTTATTCAGAATATTTATTGCAAAATGGAATTTTGTTCAAAGGAGGTCAACTCTCTATTCCTAAATGCTCCATCAAAGAAAAATTGATTAGAGAAAAACATTGTGGCACACTAGAAGGTCATTTTGGCATAGATAAGACATTTGAACTTGTAAGGAGAAACTATCATTGGCCTCAGTTACCCACTGATGTCAGAAATTTTTTTGAATCATGCACTATTTGTCAAAGGGCTAAAGGACTTAGGAAAAATCAAGGTCTCTAACAACCACTTCCTATTCCAATAAAGCCATGGGATAGTGTGAGTATGGATTTTGTCTTAGGACTTCCGAGAACTAAATAAGGATTTGATAGTATCTTTGTTATAGTTGACAGATTTAGAAAAATAGCACACTTTGTTCCTTGTAAAGTTTCTAATGATGCTTCATATATTGCTAACTTGTTTTTTAAAGAAGTGGTCAGAATTCATGGATTTCCAACATCATTATCTCAGACAGAGATGTAAAATTCCAAGGGAACTTTTGAAGAACCCTTTGGAAAAAGTTGGGGACAAACCTATCATTCAATTCTACATAGCATCCACAGACAAATGGGAAAACTGAAGTTGTAAACAAATCATTAGGCAACCTTCTAAGGTTTCTAACAAAATAATATGGACAAACTTGGGATGTTATCCTTCCTCAAGCAGAATTTTCTTTCAATGATTCAGTAAGCCAGTCAATAAGGAAGATGCCATTCCAAGTGAGCTATGGAATTCATCCAAGAGGATTTATGGAATTGAGAGAGTTATAGACTAACTTTAAAGTTAGTGCACAAGGAGAAGAATTATCTACATGGATCAAACAGATCCATGTTCAAGTCTGAGATAAATTTAGTCAGAATACTATAAACTATAAAGAACGGGCAGATAAGAAGAAAAGACATGTCACTTTCAAAGAAGAAGATCAAGTATGGTCATACCTCAATAAGGCAAGGCTACATAATGGACACACCAAACTACAGATGAGAAAGATCGGTCCCTGTCAAATACTTCATAAATTTGGAGATAATAAATATGAAATTTCTTTACCCCCTACTATTTCTTTTTCTCCTATCTTTAATATTTGTAATCTCACTCCTTTTAAGGGTGATGTAGGATCTAATAACACTTTGCAAGATACTAAAGATGCATAGGTAGAATGGATAAAGGACTTGCCACCGAACCAACCTTTATAGTTGGAAAAGATTCTTGACTCTAAAGTGGTCAAGCAAACTAGGAATAAGACCTGCAAAGACTACTTGGTCAAATGGAAGGGGTTACCTGACATTGATGTTACATGGATGAGTGAAGAGTGTATCAACAAGCATGGAACCTCGATTCAACAACTACTCTCAAGTGGGACTTGAGTTTTTAAAACAAGGGAGTATGGTGTAGGAGCACCCCCTCCACTCTTCACAAAATCTGCACTTCTATGGTCTTCAAAGGAGTCACCTAAGGGCATTCATGCCTAAGGGTCTTTTAAGAATTTTCAAATTTTGATTAGCAAGCCAACTTGTAAGACCTAGTCACCCCCGGTGTGGTTATAAACCATGGTTTTTTTACTATGGTCGAAAGGCACTTTTAGGTGTTTAGATTATTTTAATGTTTTAGTAATGTTTGGGATCATTAGGATCCATGGCTTAGGCCTATAGGCTCTTTAGGAGAAAGAATGCAACATTTTGCAAAAGTTGCAAAATGCAAGAAATGTTGCTTGGCAACTTCTTTGAAAAGTTGCTACTGACTTGTAAAACAACCATCGAATGGTCACAACCTTTCAAAAATAGTTGGATCCTTTGGGGGAAGTTCTTCATATAGCCATTTTAGGTGGTTGGAAGAAAAGGATGATGAAACTCATGTAATTTTGCATTTAATCAATAAAATCCCTTTTTTTTTTCTCTACGTTCTGGACTGTAAAACAACATGTTTATGGATTGGTATGGAAGTACGATGAAGGAAATTGTTCAATCCAACCTTTTTCATGAATTAGGACTCCAATTCTCTTGATTTGAGTTAGTTTGGAGATCAGAGTCGAGAGATAGAAGAATCGATTTATCGGGTTTTTAGGAAACCCTCCTAAACCAAGGTTTTAAACAAATAATGCCCTAACTTGCTTTTCCTTCATGGGATTCCCATGCAAAGCAGGGAAATGAAAGTAGGGTCAATGTATTCTAGATCCTTAGGAGTGCAGGAGAAATAGGATTGTCTTGAGAAGTCTATTTGCAGGATCAAGGCCAAGCATCTCTATGTGCTTGGTACAAAATATGGAAGAGTGAAGTGACAATAGCACTTTGGGGGTGGATAAAAACAATCTGATGATAGATTTTGTCTCTTTGGGATTCCTCATACCTTTTCAATTGGTGTTTTCCTTAGACAATCAACTGGTGAACATTTCCTTAACTAACCAAGCAAATTATCCCTATTAGGACTAGTGGATCAGGAAATGGTAGGTATTGTTCTTATTGTTTGAGATCTTGTGATCTGGAGGTTTGGTACAAGTCTAAAAAGGGTGTCCAAATATACTATGTATTTTATAAGTTTTGTATCATCTTAAAATGGAATCACTTTCATGTTAAGAGCATTTAGCCCTCTAAGTGAGTGGTTTGGGGTCATGTCAAGCACCTTGATCAGGTTTTTGCTCAGATCTAACTTTCTCCCCCCATTTTGCTTCTCTCTCCTCCTATTTTTACTATCTTTCTACATTTCCTAGCACTCTGGATTGATGTCGTAAGTTTTTTGACCTCAAGGTCAAAGAAGACATTGAGGGTCAATGATGACCTCAACCTTGACCTAGGGTGGGGTTACCTCATCTTTGACCTAGGGTTCAAATTTCAAGTTCCCTTGATTTTCGGGTGTCGAATTTTAGAAAGATTGCTTTTCCAACTTTCGAGTCGACCATTTTGGGTTTCAAAATGGTAAATCCTTAAATTTCATTTAATTTGGGTCCATTTCTAGGGGTTAAGGTTAATTGGGATTTAATTGCCCAATGTCAACCTTCTCTAGAGGTTTGTGCCCTAGACCACTATTAAAGGAACCTTCCTCTCTCATTTTCTCCATCACCTATTCATGAGTATTCAAGCAAGATCAAACAAGCATTTCATCAAGAATTTTCAAGGAAGCATTAAAGCCCTCTTCTCCATTCAATTTCTCATTTGAAGATCAAGGATTCAAGCATTCAAGCCTTTGAAGGGATTTGGGTCAAGCATGCAAGATTCATCATTCAAACCCTAGATCTAGCCATCAAGATGGTGTGATCTTCCTTCAAGATCCTTTGTTCATCTTCTAGATCCATTCATTCTTCTATCAAGGTGGATTCCAAGCATACAATAATGGAGGTTTTGGATTTACATTTATGGTTTTGATTAACATTTTCCATTGTTGTGTTCAAGCTTTCATATCAATATACTTGTTTAGATTTCAAATATAATTGCATATCTATTGAATATCATAGCTTCATTGATAGATGTACTTCTACTACTTTTTAGCATTCTCAATTTCAATTTCATTATTAAGGTTGATTCCAAACCGAAGTTTGACTAAGGCAAACCCCCCCCCCCATCCAAACAACAAAAACCCTCTTTTTCTTGCAAGTACAAGTGTAAAACTGTAGATCGGAGCTTGGATCTAGATACCCTTTTCGAAAAACTTCTGAGATCCATGAAGAAAGTCAAAGATGACCTTCAAAATCTTAAAGTAGTCTTTGACCTTTTATCGGGGTCAAAGACTACCTGCTGTCAGAAAGATTAAAAAAAATTGGGTTTTCTTCGTCTCAGTGTTTCCAGTCTAAAACAGGTTGCAGAATTGCCTGAAACTTCACACAAACATCATAAATTAGCACTTTCTAGATTTTCCCTATTATTGAGGTTAGTATTTGCCTTTAAATTATTTCAGATTTCAAGCATATACTCTTCATAGGGAAATATAAGGTTTTCTTCTTCATTCATATTCTCCATAGATCGATTCTTTTGTGTATTGACCTTTTGGTTGATCAATTTGGATCTCTCCTTTGGGAATTTGGATTTGAAAGTAGATCTCATATTTTCCCCATTCATTTTGGCATGTACCCTATTTAACCTTATTCTTTTTGGTGAACCCGACGTGCTTACTCTCTTTATTTTTGGTGTTAGATTTCCCTTAAAATTAGATTTAGTTTATGCTCTTACATTTTAAATTCAAAAATTAAAAAAATTTATATATTTAATAAAATACAAAAACATTTATTGCATTTTCATTTACTATGAAGATTCTTAAGATGCTTTGGTGTGTGGTCATGTTCTTTATTACCCTTCTTTTAGCATCTCTTTACCATACCTATGATGTTTATGAGAGTATCATTCACTTCATTATGTTGATGACCCTTCATTTTTCTCTTGCTTATGCTTTTGTGAAATTGACTAACACTAGTCTTCCTACATTAAAAACTTTCACTAAAGATTTATGTGGTAGCCTTATTACTCTTTTGGATTATCTAAAGAATTTGGTAGATGATACACCATCTCCTAATCTTCCTAATCCTATCAATCCTAATCCAATTCCTAATCTTCCTATTCCTAATCCGATACCTAATTCTCCATCTATTATCCCTAGTTCTTCTTGTACTTATGATGGGATTTAAGCTATAGTTCAAGATGCAGATGTGCAAGACTTATTTGATTTACCTTCTCCTTTGATTTTGATGATATTAAAGGAAAGGGTAAAGAAACTTCTTCGAAACCTATTATTCCACCTTATACAACCTTTACGCATGAACATGATAAACAATCACCTCCTATAGAAGCTTTACATAATATGTACACTACTGGATATAATATGGTGACTAAACAAGGTTATAAAGGTTTAGGGCTTGGGGCTAATGAGCATGGTATTAGGTTTCCAGTTCATATACCCCCTAAGCCAGATATGTATGGTGTTGGTTGTTCAAAATCTCGAGTCAAGGTAGGTGATGATAATCATCATCCTCCTCTTCTTCTCCCAGCACCTATCTTAGATAACCCTAATGTTCATCAAGAAGTGGCTAAGAAGGTATATGTTGAGTTGATGAATTCCAAGAAAGAAATCTTTAGATCTATGCCGATAGATGCTTTATACAAATACAAATGTCCTTTTCATTAGAGAAAGAGCTTCTTTAGGAATTATATCTCACTCTCATGTAGTTTTACAATTCCTTCATAATTTTGATATAGGGGATTCCCCTCCTTGTTAGGAATAAGGTGTCTCAACCTTGGATAATTCCTATTCTTATTATTTGTTTTGTAAATGTATTTTTTTGCAAATAATGTAATTAAGTGTGAGTGTACATGTCTAGTTGGCATGTTGATGTGTCACTCCACTTGATGTGTTGGCATCTTGTGTGTAAGGAGATCATGACTGAAACAGTCATGATGGATTCCTATGATGCGTAAGAACTATTTAAGGAATGTGCTATGACAGGTGTAAGAGCATCTTATGACTTGAGCCTATTTGGGCACCCAAGAAGAAGTGGTTGGTGTGTGTAAGAGAATATGCCAAAAATAGGTTGGTATGACAGATTCTCTTACACTTCTCTCATGACCATTATTTTTGGCAGATTCTATGACAAGCTGTCATAGTCTATTCTAGGGATGGATGCCTATTCTTTGGATTGCATGTAACAACAGTGTACATGTGGCTTTGTGCATGGGTCTTGGTGGTTGTGCCTATTTTTGGGTCCAGAGGAGTCTATATATATGATGCTGCTCCTATGGGAGAGATATAACATAAATTTAAGTCTTGTTGACTTTGTCTCTCATTTCTTGAAAGAACTTGCATTGCAAGTGTATTGTAATCTTTGTGTTGAAGATAATACATTGTGCAGGTTTTGGAGTGCTAGGGTTTTTTACCGAAAGATTTTCCCCAGGGTATATCATTGTGTCATTCTCTATTTTTTTGTATGTATGGTATGTGGTTGCAATATCTTTGTCAAAGTAGTTAACGAATCTGAAATTGTAAGGATTTATAAGAATTTGCACAATACTCTCCTATAGAGATTAGCGTAGGAAGTTGTTTCCGCACCTGAGTTTCCTTACACTTCTGATATAATGTAGATTTTCTTCCCCTCTTGTCTCATGACTGGGGGGTGTTGGTTGTTCCCTTTGATCTTCAACTTGTAGATTTATACTTTGATGGATAACTTTAATGATACTTTGACTCTATCACCACTCCAAAGTCTACAAGGTAGAGGGCCAATTAACAAGGATCAACAATGAGATCCTCCTACACTTTGAGCCTCAATGCTCAGGTGGGTGTACCCTTGACTCACTTCTCCAAAGGAGTCTCAAAATAATATACAACTATGTCCTTTACTAACTGACTGAAAGATATTATCATTTAAATTTGGGTGTGTGTGGTTGATGACAATGAAATGCCTCTAGAGAATGGACCAGTGCCTTAACCTAGGGCAAAGAGTCACCTAATTACATACATCAGCTAAAGATCTTAACTCAAACACTCTTGAGCTTAAGATAAGTGCTTTGCCTATTACCCCTCTCCCTCAAACACTAGGACATCAAATTCTTATTTGGTTGTAAACTCACTGAACTCACCTAGAAGACTTTAATCCTAACTTTGTTAGGAACTCAGAGATGACTTCACAATACTCTTTGTTTACCATATGCTAATACACTTTGTGATACTAACATATATGAGCTCAGAACCAAAACAAGAAGACATACACAAATGTAAGATTGGAACTCAATAGAATTCTCATTAACATATTTAGGATCAATATACAATCAAAGAAACACAAAGATAGGAAACAGACCCAAAATCCAGCTCCTCTTTCCTCAAATGTTCATACAATCACAACCACTGGAACTGACCGAAATTCAAAATAGAACCTCAGGACCGAACCCTTACTCTATCAAAAAACTAACTACTTATACCCCTAATCACCTTGGAATCCTCAAAGAGGATGAATCAAGCTTTGTGTGACTAGGGTTAGGGCTTCAACTACCCAATCAATCAAAAATACAAAAAAAGTTATTGTAGGGGAAGAAACATAGGCAACCCGGAGAAAACAAATCTCAGACAAATCTGCCATCATCAAAATCTATGAGAATAGTATAGAACACCAAGGAATTGCCATGAAAACTAGTCAAATCGGCCACCTACAAACACACCTCGAGCATAAAACTATGGTATAGACACCCTGCAAATGATCACTTAACACCCTGAACCACACTGCAACAATCGGCAAAACTAGTTCTACCAAATCTGACCACTTAAACAATAAATTTTAGTCTTTTCTATCACTAGAAACCCTCTGTAAATTTGAATTTGAATTTCAAAGGCTATATCCATGGTTCCAATAGCATATCAGTAGTCCACATTTAAATTTAGGTCAACTTTATATCACGACCGTTGTATCTTTCTTTTTCACGGGTTTTATGATTTATCTTTTTAAAAGGACCCCAGTTACATTTAGCAAACTGGCAACTAAAGGCTTATTCAAGTTCATAGAATACTTTATCTCTCTGCCATTTAGTTTAGTGGTTATGTGAATGCTTGTTCGCTGAATCACCAGTCAATTTGGAGCACCTCCATTTTATTGCGTGAACGAATGAAACCTTTTGAACTTTGTCGGGCCGCTAACCTTTTTATCCGGACTACTAAGCCTTTAGACCCCCACTTGGGCTAGCTTTATGCCACTTGTCACTATACCATTCACTGCAATTGCTCAGTCGCCACTAACATAGGACCCACTCTCTATAAGCCTTCAAATCAGATGGTGGGCGCAAGATCTCATGGCTCTAACACAACCCATGAGATCATGCGCCAATCGTTGATCCTCTATAGATGTCAGAACCCACTGAGACACAATGGATACCAGATCCCACTAACAACTACCAAATCAACATTACGTGGACCAATCAAAGATGAACACTTCAAAAGAATCTAGCAAATGGTCCCACTGAAACACCCAATAAGAAAGCTCCAATTGTAACACCTGTCAGTAGACCCACAACATTCATCCTGCACACATGGAGAATTGAACAGCTAGCACATAATCTCAAGGGCTCAAAATATTCTTTGAGATCATGCACCCGCCGTGGATTCTGAATCTTAGCCATCATCAAGAAAGCCTGACCCCACCTTGCTGCGTAAGATCCTTCAATGAATGAGAGACTGCCATGTCACAAAATTTAGCAAGTGGACATGTAACCTTTTCTTCACTCACAGGTCCTTCTGACAACCATGCCACTTCATTGTTTATCTTAGCCAATGAGGAGATGCCACTTGTGCTTACCTAGTAGTGGACCCGCCTGCATTGAAAGGTTACATCATGGAAAGGAATCAACGGCTGGTGTAAGTTCGCAAGCCTCTAAAAAATCTTATGAGAACTTACACCTATCGTTAGTTTTAGATGGTGTCAGAGCCAGGCCCAGGAAAGATTTAAGCCAGAACATTAGAAGGAATTAAAATGCTGGACTTAGGGAAAAATTAAACTCGCCAGACTTTAGGCTTAAGGAAATATTAAGTGCTAAGGACTTAGGGAAAAATTAAAGCGTTAGGCAGATAGACTTAGGAAATATTTGCACACATGTGTTTTAGGGAACTTAAGTGGCCCAAAAAGTAACATAAAAATAGATTTGAAATCAGGGCACACTAGGGTTTTTCCTTGTAACAGCTAGATTATGAATTTTTGCTTAGGGTTTAAGGCCAGAGGCATGAAAAATACTGCAGAGACCAAAAGAAAGGACATGAAGCCATGAAATTTTTTCTAAGTGAAAATAGTGGCTCTATCTGGGGATGTATGCCTCCTGCAGGCATAGCAAAGATCTAGAATCACTGGTTAAAGGAGACCATCCCACTGGAAAAAATTGACAACAAAGAGCAACAGGACCAAAACCTTACAAACTAGGATAAAATAAGACAGGGGCAAGAAACTTTACAAAATTTACAAAATGTACAAACCTAACTACTATTCATGGAAAACAAAAAACCTTCAATTAAAGTGTCTCTTCAAGAATTGTCCATGAACTGGCAATTCTTGAATATCACAATTTAATCCCTTGACAATATATGAATCTTGGCCCCATTTCTCATGAATTAGATATGGCCCTAACCAGAGTGGATCAAATTTACCATGTTTTCCTTTATCCTCCAATCTAGCATTCCAAATTAACACCAAATCACCAGGCTCAAACTTTCTTTCAATAGTCTTCTTGTCATACAAATTCTTAACCTGTAACTACAATTTGGCATTTCTTGAAGCTGATTCTCTTCTAGTTTCATCCAGCCTGATGAGATCCTCAATCCTCAACTACATTTCATCATCTATGTCACCATCATATAATTTTACAAATGTATACATTTCTAGAAAATTATTTTGAGGCATTCTTGCATGTATTCCATATACTAGGTCAAATGGTGCACAACCAATTGCCCTCTTCACAGTCACCCTATCAGCCCATATAGTTAATGGCAGTTTTGAATTCCATGCCCTCGTATTCTTTTCAAGAATCCTCCTAAGGATCTTAATCAAACTCTTATTAGATGATTCTGCCTGTCCATTTCCTTATGGATGATAAGGTGAAGAATTTGACCTCTGAATTCCTAGACCTTTGCAGAATTCTTTGTACTCCGCAGACCTGAAGCACATTGCATTATCACTGACAATCCTCTCAGGGAAACCAAACCTTGTAACAATATTACTCAATAGAAAATCAATTACCACCTTACTAGTTACATTTCTTGTTGGGATAGCCTCTACCCACTTAGTAAAGTAATCAGTGGCAACTAGTATCCAAGAATGTCCCCCACTAGACTTGTTTGGTATCTCCCCAATGAAATCTATTCCCCATTGTTGGAAAGGAGCTTGCACCTCAACTAGCCTCAAAGGCACATTGCCTGAAAATTTAAGCTTACTAGAGAACCTTTGACAAGCATCACACCTCCTCACCAAACTCTGCATCCTTGAAGATTGTGGGCAACCAAAATCCTGCTCTCAAGATTTTATGAGTAGTTTTTTTACCCATATAATGCCCACCACAAACTCCCTCATGCATTCCTTTTAACAACTTGTTAGCCCGATCCTCATCAACACACTTCAAAAGTATGCAATCTAAATTCTTTCTATACAATTTACATTTCACAATTACATACTTGATGGCCTGTAATTTCAATGTCCTCTTCTGATTATCATTCATTCCTACTAGACATTTCATATTCCTTAAGTAAAATATAACATCTTGATACCAAATACAATCATCCATATCACATGTGTAATCAACCTCAGCTTGATTTATCTGATTTGCATCAAGATTGGATTGAGCCATCAGTTTTGCCAATCCCTATCCTCTAACCAATTTGGTAATTTGGATATTAATGTTGAATTCTTGGATCCTATTGATCCATCTGCATCTTCTCCTAGACACCTCTTGCTGCGAGAAAATATCCTTGACTGTTGCACTTGGCACAAAAGCAATCATAATTTCCCCCATCAAGTAACACCTAAAAGCCTTGACTTCCTTGACCAATGCATAAGCTTGTTTTTCATTGATTTCGTACTTCAATTCAGTAGCTTGCAAAGATTTACTAAAGAATGCAATAGGTTGCTCAAAACCATCCTTATTCTTTTGTAGCAAAACCGCAGCAATAGTGTGAAAAGATGCAAAGAAAAAGATGTGCATTGGGATACTATAATCAGGTGCCTTAAGCACAGGTGCATCTTTGATAGCCTGCTTGATATTCTTGAAAGCTTCATTAGGCTCACCTTCCCATGTAATAGTAGATCCTTTCTTTAACATCTTGGATATAGGTCTAGTGACCTCAGCAAAGTTTGTTACAAATCTTCTCAAGAAGTTTACCTAACCAAAGAAGGACTTAATTCCTTTAATATTCTTTGGCCTTTGAATCTTATCAATGGCTACCACCCTTTCAGGATCAATCCTAACTCCTTGCTTCCCCACTAAGTGGCCAAGCAACTTACCCTTAGTGACACCAAATGCACATTTCCTTGGATTTAATGAAATGCCATATTCCAAATCCCTCACAAATATTTTACTCTAAATGAGTATAGTGGTCTTCTTCCTTCTTGGAATAGGCAATTAAATCATCTTGATAAACAACAAGGAAATCATTAATAAAATCTAAAAATGCAACATCCATTGCTCTCTGAAAAGTTGCACCAGCATTTGTGAGACTAAAAGGCATTCTCACATAAACATATGTCCCCCAAGGTGTAGTGAAAGTTGTCTTAAACTATTCTGATTCTTTGACAATTACCTGATTATAACCAAAGAAACCATCCATCATAGACATTAATTCTGATCTGGTTACTCTCTACAACATAGCTTCCATATTGGGCAAATAATACTTATCTTTCAATGAGCTGATATTCAAATTCCTGAAGTCCACACAAAGTCTGATGTCACCATTCTTCTTCCTGACAGGGACAAGGTTTGAAACCCAAGAAGAGTGCCTTATAGGCTTGATAATTCTAGCATCTCTCAACTTCATCAATTCTTCTTGCATCTTAGGTACCAAAGTGGGATTTATAGGCCTTTGTTTTTTCCTAAAAGGTTTAGCATCTTCTCTCAAAGGAATAATATGCTGAAATAAGTCTTTTGTATAAACCTTTAGGTCATCATATGACCATGCAAAAACATGCCTAAATTTTCTCAATAACTCAACCAAAGTTTTTCTCACATTGTGAGACACATCCCTACCAATGTATACCCTCTTAGGTGCCTGATGTTTTCCAAGATTTATCTCCTCTAGATCAACATGATCTTCTCTTTTGATATTCTTTTGAACTCTATCCTGGTTATCAAAGATAGTTTCCAAAATAACAAGCACCTTGGGCACCTTGTTAGTTTTAAGTTGAATGACTTCATTGCCAAAGACAACCTCTTTTCCTTCTATTGACTCAACCAAAGTTGAGCAATCAAATTCCTGACCATGATATTGATCTTCACAACTCATAAACTTCAAGATATCATAATTATCATCAAAAACTTGCCAATTTTCAATATTGTCTGGTACACTAGGCCTAGCCTAAATTTCAACTTTAGAGATACCAGTAAATGTAATATCACTGGGATTGATTGCTATATTGGCTAACAAGTCAACCATCTTATTGTTACTCCTATCCTTCCACTCAATATTGAAGGCATCAAAATGTTCAATCAAATCCCACACAGCATTCCTATATTGTTTTAACCTTTTGTTCTTGGAAGCATATATTGACCTGACTTGGGACACCACCAACTCAGAATCACCAACAACACCTAAGCACTTAATACCATGTTTTTGTGCCAACCTCAGTCCTAACAACAATGCCTCATATTCTACTGTATTGTTGGTACAAAAGAAATTCAATGTGAAAGAGAACATGTAAGTGTTTCCATTAGTAGAAATAAGTAAAATACATGCTCCTGCTCCATCCTTGCAATTTTCACCATCAAAGTACATTACCCACAAATCACCCTTCATAGAATTAACACTTACCTCAATAGAGATAGGTGACAAAATAGGTTCCTTCTCAAGTACAGGGATCTTTTCCCTAAAAGCATTAATATCAATATCCACAAAACATGTAGTTTCATTATCAATACTTCTCTCAATCATGTGGCATACTCTTGGTTCTCGCTCAATCTTGATAAACTGATCATCAATCTTGAAAGTGGCATAGGACAGATCACACTGTAAACTTCCACCCATGGTAGCACTCCACCTTCTAGATAGCAACATCCCATAATGAGGAGGGATGTCCACCACCCAAATGCTCATTGTTAACTCTTTCTCTGGATATGCTACCAGCCTATATGGCATTGCATTGATAGTCCCAATGACTGGTACCTCCCTCTGATCCATTGCACAACATCTACCTTGAAATGTATCAACTTTAAGCCCCAACTTTTCCATAATCTTAAAAGGCATAACAGTATTAGAGGCACCACTATCAATCATACAATTTCTTAATTTCATTCCATTCACAAGGACACTTAAAAAGAATGGATCAATGTTTTCAAGGCTAGCATTGACAGAACTATCCAAATATATAGGAGGAATTTGAGATACAATTCCCTGAGTAGCAACTCCTTTCAAAGCTTTATCCTAAGATCCATTGCATACAACATCATTATTATGAACATTATCTACCCATGCCATAGCTTTGTCTTTGTGTTCAGGGATCCTCAACAATTCTGACAATGGAACCTTAACTATAATTTGGGACAATACAAATAACATATCAATAGGAGCAGTGGGAGGAACCTCAATTTGTACAGCCTTAGTATCTCTTTGTTTGTCTGATACATTAGGTGTATTGACCACCCTCATTTTTTCATTCTTAGCCATTGTGTTAACTGGCTTCTCAATCTCACTAGAAAATATTTCAACTCCAACTCCCTTAGGCTCACAATTCTTACCTTTTACATTCTTGAATTTCACCATGTGATCACCTTTTGATTTGTTCTCATTAGGCTCTCTAGAGTTGGTACTCTTTATAAATATTCTTGCAGCTTTTCCATTTGTATCCCTTTCTACCATGCCCCTAGTTTGCACTTGGGCAATCATTTCTATAGTAATCCTATCCATCTCTTCTCTAGAAGGTTTTCTTAAATTTACTAGCTCAGAAGAAGAGTTCATGTTACATGTCTTCTTATCAATGTCTTCACTATCAGAAAAAACCTCTTGATGAAAAAGGGCCTGATTGTGTCTCTTCACATTTACATCTGCTTCTTCATCAATATCAGAATCATCTTCATATCCTAGATATGAAGTAGCCATGTTGCATCCAACATCATCTTGATCTTCTTCTTGATCTATCTCCTCATTGCCACAATCTTGATTTGCAGCCATAGAATGTGCAACCAAACAATGCTCTACAGAGTGAGGGGACTAGCATGCAACACACCAAGGTGTGTCCTCCATGACATTTATTGAAGCTTTTTGTAGAGGGTCAGGGACACCTCTATCATTATTTCCTCTTGTAACAGGGACAACAGGCTTTCCATCCTTCCATTGGGTGTTGTAGGGGTAGTTC
The DNA here is from genome assembly GCA_027943335.1 of Chamaecyparis obtusa. NCBI lineage: Eukaryota > Viridiplantae > Streptophyta > Pinopsida > Cupressales > Cupressaceae > Chamaecyparis > Chamaecyparis obtusa. The sequence continues at coordinate 2,322,007 of BSBK01000682.1, read as the reverse complement.
TACAATCTATTCTGCTTATTGAAATTGTTGTTGAACTGAGGCCTTTCATTGGTAGGAGCACTGATGTTCCTATTTGTAGGTGATTTCAAATCCTTCAATGCATTGAGCACCTTATCCAATTTATCTTCTTCTTGCCTCCTAGTTCCAACATTCCTATCATTTTCTTTTTTGTATTTCTTCTCCCCAAACAACTTAGGGTCATCTCTCTTCCCACCCAACTTCCTTGATATCTTCATATTGTTCTCAATATTGACAGTGATCCTAAAAGCATCCCTAAGAGTTCTTGGTTCCTTGTCCCTCAACAAGTAACCCATCTTTCCATCAAATGCATTGAAGTATGTAGTTAGACAAACATTGTCATCTAACCGCATAACTTGAAATAACTTATGCATACCCTTCTGAAATCTCATATTAAATTCAACTGCAGATTCATTCTAATTTTTCCTTATGGTATTGAATTCATTCAACATGAAACTAGTGTTAGGCCTATCACCATACTGCTATTTAAAACATCTCTCAAAAGAATCCCAAGTATTAATACATTTATCAGGAAGTCTCTTAAACCAATCTCTAGCATCCTTCATTAGAGATTGAACAAATAATTTCATGACTACATCCTCATGCTCTACCTCATAATCATTAAGCATATCAACAAATAACCTAAGATGTTCCTCACAACTAATAGCATTATTATCAGAAAACTTAGGTACCTTATCTCTTATATTATTTGGAAACGCATTTGGGTAGCTTGGTATCCCATCAAAACTAATTTGCCTATAGCCTTCTAGTTGCATAGGTCTTCTTTGAAATCCTAAACTAGTGTTCCCACTAGAATTATTATTTTTATCTACATTCCCACCCACTTGCACATTTGACTATCTATTAGGATCAACAAATGATTTGGTAGATATATTAGGAATTAGATTACTAGTGTAATACCCCAAAAATGGGCTATAAGTTCATTAATCTCCTACATCTTCAATTCGAATGAAATCGACATCAAAGTCCTAATCTAAGGCACATCTAAACATCATCGAATCATAATTGATTATCTTAAATTATGCATCAGGGAATATTCCTAATAATATTCCTAATCATCATAATTATCTTTAATTTTATAATTATTTGGCAATAAATCACATTTATCCTAAAGTTTGATTAATTGAATATTTTCATATTTAATTAATTAGATTTAATATTTGTCACTTAATTGTGTAATTAAATTTAATTATATCTATTATTAATTATTTTATTTTATTTTGACAATAAATCTAATATCATATGAATAATTGATTAAATTCTTATTTAATTAATTAAAACAAGTTGTCATTATTTAATAATATAGTTTTTAATAAAAGTTTGATTAAATAATTGATTAACCCATAAATCAATTGTTTTATTTTTAAAAGCAGTTAAGTTGGAAATAAATCACTTTATTATTAAATTAATTCATAAATAAAACATGCACAATCATAAAAGCAGACAACTATCAATTATCAATTAAAGCTAAACTCTATTTTGAGTTCAACTTTGCTTTTGCATGTTTATGTGAGTTAACTATCCTTTATTATCAGATAACTAAAAAATCAAGTTGAGTTAATCTGAGTGATTTATGACTTTTTTCCATGCACCTCCAAAGCCCTGGATTTCTATAAAACCAAGGCTCAGCTCTTCATAATTCATCTCATAATTTTGCAAGCTTACTTTGTCAAAGTCATCTATGAATTGCACAACTATTTTGAAGAATTAGAATTTGGAGAATCAAAGCTTATTGCGAATCAAGGCTATTGTGAGATCAATTTGTTTTTTTTTTACATTCATTTAGATTCTTTTTTATATCATTGTTAGATCAATTCATAGCATATCAGTTTTTACATATCATAGATTTCATATCAAGTTCTCATATCATTGCATAGAAAATACCAAAAAAATTGATTAATTGCATTCAATTTCATATCCATCTTTTGCATTCAAATCCTTCGTTTAGGTGTCATCTAGGTCACTGATCTCGATAACAATCTGAGAACATTAATCTCGCACCTATTAGAAGGCAATAAATCGCTTGGTTAGATAGTTTTCAATTTTGCACGATTTTGATTATAGCTAACCTGTAATATTTTACTGAAGTGTTGTGTCTATAGATTAGGTACAATTTTTACACACACATTTCTGGCGCCCACCGTGGGGCAACCCACCTTTGCATGCTGGTTTTGATTTTTTTTTAGAGCTAAAACCCCAAAGTTTTAAAGATTTAATTTTATCTCCCAAACAACTTGATGTCTTGGTCTAAAATTTTTTTTGTAGGTTGGTGACATATCAGAGAAGTTACAGTAAAAAATTTAGAATTTTCTGAGATGTTTTGAATGTTTAATATTTTTTTCTTGAAATTATGGAAAAAATTAATATCTAACGCAAATCAACATATTTTTCAAAAAAATTTATATTTTCAGAAATTTCTTTAAATTCTACAGGGGATCCATTCTTTGTGTTTTAAATTTGGACATGATATAATAGCTCAAATAGTCAATTTATAAAAATTGGTCTATTTTGATAAAACGGGTCTCTAGGGCACAAATGAAGAGATTTTTCTAAAAAATTTATATTTTTGAAAAGCTCTCTATTTTTTAGAAAGGGTCTCTATTTTGAATTTCTATTTTTTGGCCAAAATCATATCAAAAAAATCAGATCTTGTTGACTAGGTCAAATGCACTGCAAAAAAATTAAAATTTTGTGATGGGTATGCACTTATTTTTCATATGATTCAATGCATGATATAAGTTGTCATTTGGATTAATTTCTAGTTATTATTGCTCCTAACAATTTATTTTTAGATCTAACCCTAGGGTTTTCATAAGTTGAATATACCTTGCATATCTTGTTTGCTTGTTGGCTTGTTGGAGAGTTCATAGCTTGCTTGCATAGTAAAGCTCAACAAAAATTGTTAAAAATTAGGTAAAATATACTAAGCACATTGCAAGGATCCTAGGTATTCTCCTTCATCTAATAACATTTCAATTTGGACTTAAAATAAATCTCTTATGTGTCAAGCTTGTGTGCATCTTTTCATGCTTTTGATCTATTTCTACACACTTGCATAATTGATACTAGGTTGTGACCCCTTAAGGATTCATTAAGTAGTCTTAGAATACTTGTGATTGATCTTGATTGATATCTTGGGTTATTGGACTCGCTAATCTACCGGCCCCTCATTTCCACCCCGTGGTTACAATCTCAGCGCCATAAAGGGGAGCGGTCAACAAGACAAAAGCGTTAAGTGTTCCACTTGGAAACCCTTTTGTACTTTTAGGAACTCACTTGTTTTCTAAGTTGGGAACTCATTTTTAGCTTGTGTGAGGTGTTAAGTGTTCCACCTTGTGGACTCATCTCATATTCACTTTAAGCGTTAAGTGTTCCTCTTTCTGCTTTTTGGGTACTTTTGGTAGATTTGCTTTCGGGAATATATCTGTGCTCACATAGTAATTAGGCCCTATGAACACTATTCATGATTCTTGAGAGATTGGATTCCTAGCGAAATCTTTCTTGATGATAGAATCCTTTTAGGTAGGGAGGATATTTAGTGCATTTCACATTCAACTTGGTTAGTGTGTCTTCTCTTATTGATCGATACATTCTCTCTTAAGAGAGGTTAATAGATCACGTGGGGTTGACATCACGAGCTTTGGTGAATCAAAATTGGTCAATGTGCCTTTTCTTATTGATTGATACATTCTCTCCCTAGAGAGGTTGATAGATCACGTGGAGTTGGCATCATAGACCTTGGTGAAACAAAACTTTGTCTTAGCGTGTCGAATTAATCTGCTTGCTTTGTTTGGGTTAAAAGTGAAAAGGTGTCAAAAACCTTAGATCTAGAGCCAAGTCCCCTTGTGGTATACTATTGTGAGTCATCTTTAGAGAGGGTTAACCATAGTGGACAATCCCTTCACAGGGCAAACTGCGTTGACGGAACCTCAAGCGGTCATAGCCATTTTCACCATGGTAGTGACAGCCACTATATAAATGTCCTTGTGGAAGAAATCTCCACGGGTATGGTTCATTGTTGGGTTGTCAGATCTCCTTAGTAGCTCCTGAAGATTAAGTTCTTAGACTGTGTCAAAACCCTGGTGCATCGGGATTGGAGTTCACCCCTTTGGATCATAAAAGTTGCAAAGTCAAACCATTACTAAAAACCCTAGCGAGGCCAAATTTTCATTTTATAGGGTATATGTGCATTATTGCAAAACATTTTTGGAACATACACAATTAGCACTTCTGAGGATTAGAATGAATAAGTCACTTGATTGTTCATGCACAAGGTTGCTTTTTCCCTTGTTCATTGTTTTCAGACATGCTTGAAATCACTTGCTTGCTATTTTGTGTGCTTGTCTATCTATCTGGTTATTGAAAATGGACAAATCTATTACAATCTTCAAATCTAGACATTGAAATTTGCAAACAATCCGAATCTAAAAACTCAAAATTTTCAAAATTTAAAGTGAAATTCCTTTCTGGAGTCAAAAGTCATCTCAGGAGGTCAGAAAGTCATATGATTTTTTTTCAAGTGTTGTTTCATTACAACCCATCTGTCATATGATTGAGTACCCAGTGTCGTACAAGTTTTCATGCCAGAAAATTCTCAAAGTCAAAATCTTGCAACTGTCGTATGAGATTTTAACTATCGTTTCATTGCTACCCAACTGTCGTATGAGTCTGCAGAGTGTCATTTGGAAAAAAATTTAAAATTGTCAAAAAATTGTCAGAATTGCGAGATATTAAGTTTTTTCAGCCTATTTCCAGAATCTATCATACAAATCACTATGTCAAGAACAAAGCAGTAGCTATTGAGAATCAGTACACATGTCTCAAAGAATCAGTACACATGAGGAAGAAGCTCTAATCACCGCTATGATGAAGCAGCTGCAAACTATGCAAGTTGAACTTAACAATCTTAAGAAAGAAAAGGAATCTAAAGAGTTCTCCATGGAATCTCTATCCTCTTTTCCATTTGATAAAGACTTGTACATGTCACCATGCCCCCGGATATAATTTGAGCAACGTGATAACCCTTATGATACCTCTTCCATGGAGAGTGACACATCTAGCTTTGGAGACTATGATGACTATGACGACAGACAATGTAATGATACTTATGACACCTCTGTTCCTAAGAGTCCTCCTCATCGTGTGTTCCTACTTACTACAAATGGGCCGTCACATTGGATAGATCATGATGGTGATCCATATGATTTTGATTTTGAAAGAGATTTTGATGACTTTTGTGGACAATACCTTGATTATGATCCATCTACTACTACTGGGGACTATAAAATGCATCGTGCTAGCTTGAAATGTCAATACTATAAGGATCTCTCCTCTAAGAACTCTCAGACTGAAAATAAAGATTACACTCTCAAGAAAGATCATGTTAATGTTGGACCTTTGTCTTGTGATGGTTCCCTTCCATCCCCTACTTCCTCCAATACCCATACATTTCCTAAAGCTTCCGAGTCTTTCAAATCTTTCACAGAACCTTCATCCGACACAAGCCCTGATACTTTTCATACAGTTCCCTATTGTTATCCTCTAGGGCTACCTCTTAAAGAAACTCAAGCTAACGTTCACTTGGCTACCAATACTTTCAATAATGCTAAACCTAAAGAGCCTAAGCCTTCATACGCTACAATGCCTACTTTAGCTGGTCCTTCCCCATCTCTTCCAAAGTCTTCCATACAATCCCAACATGCTTCCTTGTCCTTAGAAGTGGCTCCATGTCAAGAGGACTCTAGAAATGATAAAGAAAATAACATAAAGAAAGATCAAGATCAAGAACCCTCCATGTCATCCACTCCTTTTCACGTTGTCTCTTATCCACCTCAGGGTTCTTTTGATCCTGCACACCCTTTTTCATGTATTCCACCATGTCTTAAGTCTTTTCCTAAGCAAGATCAAGCTACTACTTACACTGTTGAGCTTATTGACAATCAAAATAACCTTACTACACTTTCTCTTTCCAAAGATGATAGTTCCATTAAGGTTGTTAAAAATGGTGTTGTTACTTCCAATGTTGAGCCTATTGAAAATCAAAAGAAAAATTATACGCTTATGCTTTCCAAAGATCCTTGTCAAGATCAAAGTCTTCCATCTTCTTGTTCTACCACTCCATGTTCATTTCCACTTTCTACTCTTCCTAAGTCTTTGCAAGCTTTGACTAATCCTATCAAAGAAGGTGCTCCTATTCAAGATGTCCATGATTCTATTGAAAATTCTAATGCTCACTCTGAAGATGCTGATATCCTTGGTTGTCATATAGATGCTGATGAACTTATTGATTATCCTTTTGCATCTTCCACTTCCATCCTCGGACCTCTTCCACCAATACTAAGGGCTTCATGTCTACCTTCCATCTTGGGTCCTTATGTCCCTTCACTTTCCCCTCCTAACTCTCCTAATTTTCCATCCATATTGGGTCCTTACATCCCTTCATCTCCCATATTTCCTCAAGATCAACATAGGTGCATACCCTTGAATCCTTTTCATCCACCCACCCATCTAAACTAGTCATATCCTCCTCCTTCTTCCACAAGTCCCAAGTCCTTTGGAAGTAACTTGAATGTTCAATACAAGAAAAAGAAGCAATACAAGAATCCATCAAAAAAAGAAGATCACCATGTCTCTTCTAATAGACATGGAAACATAAAGTCAAAAGAGATATCTAAGAAAAAAACTACAAGACAAGTATGGGTTCCAAAATCCATCATCGAAGATATTCTCTCTAGATCATCAAAAGGAAATAAAAAGCCTATGGCTATATGGATTCCAAAGTCTCTCTTGAAAGAGTCTAGTGTTGAGCAAAAAGTGAAGTTGACATTCAAGCTTCCAAAGACTTCCACTTCATCTTCTTCCAAAAATATTTTTCAATTCCATGCGTCTAAACCTCAACCTCTACTATCCCTTTGCCATATTCCTTCATGTATTCCTTCATTCACATTTCCTCCACCCTATTGCCACCCTTCAAGGTGTGTGTTGACATTGATCTTGCCTTCCTTTCCATCTACCCTTTCACAATCCTTCCATTCATTATCCTTCTACCTTCTATCCTTTTTCCTCATTTGTCTATTCCTCCTATCTTCCAACCTCAGTCGCTTTACATAAAACTTTATCCTCCATTTTCTCTTCCATCCCCTTTCCCTATCAGCATCTTTGAGCATATCATTTTGAATCCTTGGCATATCATGGTTTATCCTTTCAAGGAGAATTATCTAAAAAGGTTGCCTTCTTCTAAAAGAGAAATAAAAAATAAAATAAAATTGAAAATGTGCCTTGGTGAAAACCTAGAAACAGGCACCTTGGTAGCAAAAGTAAAGAGAAATAAATTCATCCTATGGTGAAAACCACTCCCTTGTGGCACCTTGGATAAGTACCATGATGAAAACCTGGCAATCAGGCATCATGCGTAGTTCTTCTACATATTTCATCCATTCCATCTTCTCTCTTTGATCTTGACAATGTTGATCTATACACGAACATTTGGCTATTTTGTGAGCTATCTTACAATGATTTTGCTTTCATTCCCTTCCTATTTAGCCTTCATATTTATTTTCCTCCATTCATTATAGCCTTTCACTATCCTTTTCCCCTTTGGTCTTGATCTAACAAAAAAAAAAAAAAAGAGTAAAACATGATGCTTTGAAACCTCTTGACATGTCTACTCCTTTGGATTACATCCTGTCCTTCTTTGGCATTATGCTTTTGTGACTTATCCTATGTTGGCCTTTCATTGCTTGTCCAAATGTGCTTTACATGACAATTTTTTCCTAGCTTGAGTATTCTCGAGGAGTTTTCCCTTGAATATTTTTTCCCTTCATTCTCCTTCATTCTCTTGTCTTCCATCTCATCGACCAGCTTGCCAATGCCTCTTGTTCTCCATCTTGCTAGACATTGGGACTGCATGATATGATCTTGCTTGGGAGTTTGCAATGAAAAAAGATGCTTTCAAGTATACCAAGTATCAAAACATGTATTAGAACTAGTATCAAAACAAGTATCAGAATAATTATCAGAACCAAGTATCAGAACTAGTATCAAAACAAGTATCAGAACCAGTATCAGAACAATTATCAGAACCAAGTATCAGAATCAATATCAGAATTAGTATTAGAACAAGTGTCAAAACAAGTATCAGAACACCTATAGGGGCTACACCTTTCACTTTAGTTTATGGGTCTAAAGCAGTATTGCCTATTGAGGTTGAAATCCCATCACTAAGAATCAGAATACATGGACTTGTCACCAATGATGACTACAGAGTGTCTAGGTTGCAAGAACTTAAACTACTAGATGAGTGCAAAAAAGCAACATATGATCATCTCAGAGTGTATCAGAAAAGAAGGTCTAGAGGTTACAACAAGAAAGTCAGACACAGAGAATTTCAGGTTGGTGATCTAGTCTTGAGAGAAAATCCTAAAAATCAATCCCATCAAGAACGCAAGGGGAAGTTCGAACCCAACTGGTTGGGTCCCTTTTTAATCACTACTACTTTTGGCTCTGGTGCGTATCAACTCTCAATGACTAAAGGAGAACAGCTCTGAGAACCAATCAACGTTCTCCATCTGAAGAAATTCTACACCTAAGGCATTCAGTCTATGGTAAAATGTTCTGAAAAAATCTTAAAAATCTGAAAAAGTCCTGAAAAAATGAACATCTTGGTGAAAACCTAGCAATAGGCGCCTTGATGATTCACAAAAAATCAAAAAATATCAAAAATTCAAAAAAATTAAAAAATTAAATATAAAAAAATGAAAAAAAAAAAAAAGTGCCTTGGTGAAAACCTGGAAACAGGCGCCTTAGTAGCAAAAATAGAATCTCTACCAAAATGGTGAAAACCCAGCAAACGGGCACCACTTGTTTCAAAATGCTCCATCTATCAGCACAATCCTGGTCTTTCCCAACTTTCAGTCTAGCTTTAGTTTGCACATATCTCCCAGTTTGTTTTTGCATTTCCAATTTTCAATAAGTCGGTTTGTCCACCAATCAGCTCCAGCGTCTGTATCCTATCAATGTTCAAACTTGGGGGCAATCAATGTCATATCCTATGGTCTCCAGTGTATCTTAGATGTATCATATCCACTCAGAGTCCTTTGAAGCTTCATGTGAGTCAGTCAGTCTGTCTCGTCTCCAGAAAGGATTTTGCATCTACAACAACATCAAATAACAAACTGAAAATAATCTATACTTTTTTACATGCTTTTATCTCCTTGTATGCTTATTGATTCGCATTAAAATTTTTGCATATTATGTCCCTTCAAGCTCTTTGATGATGTCCTTTATAGAATTTAGAGAGTGATGACTAGGGGCATAATCTTTTTCTTTATTTTCTTCTTATATGTGAAAATCTAACAACTTTGGAAATTTTGGATTGAAATGGTGTCCAACTGTAAGAGCCTCTATCTCGAATTGGATGGCCATGCGTACCTCGACCATGGATACCCAAAAAATTCAAGGAAGTTTGATCTAACTATTGTCTTTTTGAGTGATTTATTTCTCCTACTGTGAAACACGATCTTGCATTAGGATGTGAATGATAAAGGGTCACTATGGGTAATTCACATTGGATTTAGAATGATCTCTTGATTGTTTGATATATTTATAATGCAAGGCATATTCAGGTCATCATGATGTTTATGTTTTGATGCTTATACAAATTGCTATATCAAAATGGACATGATATTCAGGTCATCCTAGCATTTGTGCCTTGGTGCTTATATCTAATCCGACATTCTGAAAATAAATCAATATTCATATGTCCATGGTTGTTTGACCAGTGGGGGTTGTATTGATTCTTGTGCATACAAATCAATATTCATATGTCTATGGTTTTTTTTAACTAGTGGGCATTGTATTGATTTATCCGGTTACCTAAAAGTTCAATGATGATAACAAATCGACACATGATCAGTGACTAGGTCCTAGGTCCTAGGTCTTAGGTTGCATTTCATATTGCATGCTTCTTTGCATTTTTCATCTTTGCATGATCTCACAATGACTAAAGAAACTTCAAAGCTTAAACAATTCTTCATATCAATTCTTCAAATCTAACAAGAGCTGAATCTCACATGAAGGTTCCTCCAATGAAGCAGCAAGTAGAATCCTTTTTCAGGATCAAAATTCAAATCTGAGATCATTCATATTATTAACTACTTGCATAATCGACCTTCAATCATCACAAAAATCTAGTATTCAACTTAACTGATTATCTAAACATCAAACTATCAAAATTTCAACTTGGTCAACTCATGGTCAAACGTAGTCAAACTTAGTCTCCAGGACCTCTAAACGATGCAGAATGCATTCACCGGACGTGTTTAACCACTTCTCAAATCAATTAACATGCTTCTAAACTCTCAACACTGACTTTTCTTGTCAGATTTCAATTTTAATCCCGAAGGGGGCATGGTATTGCATATCATTCAAAGTCTGTAATCAAATTTGAAATCATATCTTTATTTCTATCAATATCTTTCATCAGTGATCAAGACAAACAATCACGTCTAGTTACTGATTCATCAAAAGACCTCATCACTCAGGGCAAATCTATCATCACTTGGGGCATGTCAGATTCATCAAGATCCATATCAATCTGGTATTCTCATAATCTTGTAAATTGTATCAGTTTTTGCAACCATCAGATCATAGTGTTCTTTCCTTGGTTCTTCGGTAACTAAAGGATTCGGATGTGATACCTACTAGTTCTGCTAAGACAATTGAGTCTAGAACTGGTCACTCACTTCTTAGCAATCCTAAGGTTTGGAATCAGGTGTTTTGACACTTTTTCACAATCATAGGTTCATTTGCTGCTACAGTGAACATTATCTTTGGTCATTCAGGACCTATTATCTCCATATCAATTCAATATCAATCAGCTTCTATCTCATATCAATTATCAATTTCAAACATCAGTTTCATATCTTTATCAAACACAAACTATCTTTGAACCACTGCGCTTTGCACAGTAATTCAAAGAGGGGCAAAATGTAATACCCCAAAAATGGGCTATAAGTTCATTAATCTCCTACATCTTCAATTCGAATGAAATCGACATCAAAGTCCTAATCTAAAGCACATCTAAACATCATCGAATCATAATTGATTATCTTAAATTCTGCATTGGGGAATATTCTCAGTAATATTCCTAATCATCATAATTATCTTTAATTTTATAATTATTTGGCAATAAATCACATTTATCCTAAAGTTTGATTAATTGAATATTTTCATATTTAATTAATTAGATTTAATATTTGCCACTTAATTGTGTAATTAAATTTAATTCTATCTATTATTAAGTGTATTATTTAATTTTGACAATAAATCTAATATCATATGAATAATTGATTAAAATCTTATTTAATTAATTAAAGTAAGTTGTCATTATTTAATAATATAGTTTTTAATAAAAGTTTGATTAAATAATTGATTAACCCATAAATCAATTGTTTTATTTTTAAAAGCAGTTAAGTTGGAAATAAATCACTTTATTATTAAATTAATTCATAAATAAAACATACACAATCATAAAAGCAGACAACTATCAATTATCAATTAAAGCTAAACTCTATTTTGAGTTAAACTCTGATTTTGCATGTTTTTGTGAGTTAACTATCCTTTATTATCAGATAACTGAAAAATCAAGTTGAGTTAATTTGAGTGATTTATGGCTTTTTTCCATGCACCTCCAAAGCCCTGGATTTCTATAAAACCAAGGCTCAGCTCTTCATAATTCATCTCATAATTTTGCAAGCTTACTTTGCCAAAGTCATCTACGAATTGCACAACTATTTTGAAGAATTGGAATTTGGAGAATCAAAGCTTATTGCGAATCAAGGCTATTGTGAGATCAATTTGTTTTTTTTTTACATTCATTTAGATTCTTTTTTATATCATTGTTAGATCAATTCATAGCATATCACTTTTTACATATCATAGATTTCATATCAAGTTTTCATATCATTGCATAGAAAATACCAAAAAAATAGATTAATTGCATTCAATTTCATATCCATCTTTTGCATTCAAATCTTTCGTTTAGGTGTCGTCTAGGTCACTGATCTCGATAACAATCTGAGAACATTAATCTTGCACCTACTAGAAGGCAGTAAATTGCTTGGTTAGATAGTTTTCAATTTTGCACGATTTTGATTATAGCTAACCTCTAATGTTTTACTGAAGTGTTGTGTCTACAGATCAGGTACAATTTTCACACACACAACTAGTAGTAGCATTGCTAAGTGGAATAGTAGTGTTCATAGATGGCATACCTAGTTTAGTAGCAGAAGGGCCAAGAACATTAGCTGATGAAGCCTTCAAGAACTAGATCTTTCTTCTTTTCTCTGTAATAGCAGCATCAACTTCAGCTCTTTCCAACTCTTGAGCTAGAGCTTCATCCTCTTTTCTTTTTCTTTCTATCTCTATCTCCCTATTTGATTTAGGTGGTGGGACCCCTGGTATTGTCACTGATTTGCTTATTTGGACACCCACCATCTTCTGCTTTCCTTTTTCATTAATAACTACAATAGGCCTAGTGATGTCATGTCAATTCCTACCATTAGGCAAAGGAGCATAACTTTGCACTTGTCTGATCATAGGGCCTTCTTCATCAAACTCATGGTCTTGCAATAAGCATTCCTGCTCACTTCTTAGAGCTTCAAGATCACCAAAAATATCATGCTGCAACACCCTAGGAGCAGAAGCAAGCATCTTGTTTCTCTCCTTCATTTCATTAATTTTTCTTAAAAGAGACTGCCTCTCCATTAGAGAGTTTACTTTTTCAGCCTCTCTCTCCTCTTGTAACCTTTTGTATATGGCATCCTTCTCTGCCAACTACAACCTAAGTGCATTTAGGTCATGTGGATCTATCATGTTATCTTCAGAGCTTGATGATACTTCCACATCAGTAGGATGCTGATATGGGAAATGCACTCGCCTTGGTTCCATGGGCAGCCTTCTGAATATGTCCTCATCAGGATCTAGATTTGGCCCATAACCTTTTTCTCTAGCATGTTCATCCTGACCTACAGGTAATGAACCCTTATCTTGAAATACTGCTTTTGGGGTATCATAAAATTTGTCTTCAGAGCAACCACTGTCTGATCTACAACTTATGTCCTTTGAATCTTCCTCATTAGAGGATGCAAGTGGTGCTCTACCTCTGGTATTTCTTTGCTCTCTCATAGGAGCACTGATAGACTCTTCATTCCTCCTAATCCAGCTCTTCTTGTCAACTCTAGGTAACTGTTCTAGAGCAATCTCTAGATTTTTCTTGACAAAAGACCCAGTATTCCTCCTTTTGTCCATCTTCAACTTATGACACTAGTTCTTAACATTTTGAGTCACCACCCACCTAGATGGGAAAACCTTAAAATTCACAAGATGACACTGAAAACCACAAGGGAACACAAAAGTCCAACACAATTTTTATCTCTAGACTCTCCCTAGCAAAGTCGCCATTTAGTTGGTTGTTCCCTTTGATCTTCAACTTGTAGATTTATACTTTGATGGATAACTTTAATGATACTTTGACTCTATCACCACTCCAAAGTCTACAAGGAAGAGGGTTAATTAACAAGGATCAACAATGAGATCCTCCTATACTTTGAGCCTTAATGCTCAAGTGGGTGTACCCTTGACTCACTTCTTCAAAGGAGTCTCAAAACAATATACAACTATGTCCTTTACTAACTGACTGAAAGATATTATCATTTAAATTTGGGTGTGTGTGGTTGATGACAATGAAATGCCTCCAGAGAATGGACCAATGCCTTAACCTAGGGCAAAGAGTCACCCAATTACATACATCAACTGAAGATCTTAAATCAAGCACTATTGGGCTTAGGATAAGTGCTTTGCCTATTATCCCTCTCCCTCAAACACTAGGACATCAAATTCTTATTTGGTTGTAAACTCACTGAACTCACCTAGAAGACTTTAATCCTAACTTTGTTAGGAACTTAGAGATGACTTCACAATACTCTTTGTTTACCATATGCTAATACACTTTGTGATACTAACATATATGAGCTCATAACCAAAATAAGAAGACATACACAAATGTAAGATTGGAACTCAATAGAATTCTCATTAACATATTCAGGATCAATATACAATCAAAGCAACACAAAGATAGGAAACAGACCCAAAATCCAACTCCTCTTTCCTCAAATGTTCATACAATCACAACCACTGGAACTAACTGAAATTTAGAACAGAACCTCAAGACCGAACCCTTACTCTATCAAAAAACTAACTACTTATTCCCCTAATCACCTTGGAATCCTCAAAGAGGATGCATCAAGCTTTGGGTGACTAGGGTTAGGGCTTCAACTACCCAATCAATCAAAAATACAACAAAAGTTATTGCAGGGAAAGAAACACAGGCAACCCAGAGAAAATGAATCTCAGATAGATCTTCCATCATCAAAATCTGTGAGAACAGTACAGAACACCAAGGAATTGCCATGAAAACTAGTCAAATCAGCCACCTACAAACACACCTCGAGCACAAAACCATGGTACAGACACCCTACAAATGATCACTTAACACCCTGAACCACACTGCAATAGTCAGCAAAACCAATTCTACCAAATCCAGCAAATTAAACAATAAATTTTAGTCCTTTCTATCCCTGGAAACCCTCTGTAAATTTGAATTTGAATTTCAATGGCTATATCCATGGCACTAGTAGCATATCAATGGTCCACATTTAAATTTAGGTCAACTTTATATCAAGACCGTCAAATCTTTCTTTTTCATGGGTTTTATGATTTATCTTTTTAAAAGGACCCTAGTTACATTTAGTTTAGCGGTTATGCGAACGCTTGTTCATTGAATCGCCAATCAATTTGGAGCACCTCCATTTTATTGCGTGAACGAATGAAACCTTTTGAACTTTGTCAGGCCACTAACCTTTTTATTCAGACTACTAAACCTTTAGACCCCCGCCTGGGCTAGCTTTATGCCACTTGTCGCTATACCATTTGCTGCAATTGCTTGGTCACCACTGACACAGGACCCACTCTCTGTAAGCCTTCAAATCAAATGGTGGGTGCAAGATCTCATGGCTTTGACACAACCCATGAGATCATGTGCCAGCCATTGATCCTCTATAGATGTCAGAACCCACTGAGATACACCAAATACAAGGTCCCACTGACAACTACCAAATCAACATTACGTGGACCAATTAGAGATGAACACTTCAAAAGCATCTGGAAAACGGTCCCACTAACACAACCAATAAGAAAGCTCCAATTGTAACACCTGTCAGTGGACCCACAACATTCATCCTGCACACATGGAGAATCAGATGGCTGGCACATAATCTCAAGGGCTCAAAAGATTCTTTGAGATCATGCACCCGCCGTGGATTCTGAATCTTAGCCATCCTCAAGAAAGCCTGACCCCACCCTGCCACATAAGATCCTTCAACGAATGAGAGACTGCCATGTCACAAAATTTGGCAAGCAGACATGTAACCTTTTCTTCGCTCACAGGTCCTTCTGACAACCATGCCACTTCATTTTTTATCTCGGCCAATGAGGAGATGCCACCTGTGCTTACCTGGCAGTGGACCCGCCTACATTGAAAGGTTATGTCATGGAAAGGAATCAATGGCTGGCGTAAGTTCGCAAGCCTCTGACAAATCTTATGAGAACTTACGCTTGTCATTAGTTTTAGATGGTGTCAGAGCTAGGCCTAGGAAAGATTTAAGCCAAAACATTAGAAAGAATTAAAACGCTGGACTTAGGGAAAAATTAAACCCGCCAAACTTTAGGCTTAAGGAAATATTAAGTGCTAAGGACTTAGGGAAAAATTAAAGCATTAGGCAAATAGACTTAGGAAATATTTGTGCACATGGGTTTTAGGGAACTTAAGTGGCCCAAAAAGTAACATAAAAATAGATTTGAAATTAAGGTGCACTAGGGTTTTTCCTTGTAATGGCTAGATTATGAATTTTTGCTTAGGGTTTAAGGCCAGAGGCATGAAAAATACTATAGAGACCAAAGGAAAGGACATGAAGCCATGAAATTTTTTCTAAGTGACAATAGGGGGAAAGAGGTGTATTTTCATCCAGTCTCCTAGGATCCATTAGGCTTTTAGCATATATTGTGTCTTGAGCTTAGTTGGTATTTGTTCTCTCCTATTTTTCTATGATTTTGCATTATGCTTATAATCATCCATAGATCTTATTCAAGATATCTTTTCTAAAACATGTGTTTTCCAAAGATACCCCCAGTTTCTATCCCTGGGGGGCAAGGTTCTTTCTCTCTCTTTGTCTAGGGAACCGCTTTCCTTAGCTTAGTGGTATTTGTTTACATTACAATATTATTTCATTATATTGATAGATGTTTTGACTATGGATAACTTTCTTATATGAGAATTTGTTGTCCTAAGTCGTCACTACTTCTCTATGTTTCAAATTATGTTCTTTATAAACTCTTACCCTTGCTTTGGGTGTTAGAGTTGTTTCCCTCATTTCAAAGATTCCTCTTCCTCTTCTTTACAAGGGGCTTGATGATTGAATCTTTGTTCTCACCTTCAAAAGATGATATTTTATCTAAAGCACTCCTATTTGGTGGGGGTCTTGTTGATAAGATCTCTCTCTTTGAGGATCCTTTTTCCATGAATGATATATTCTTTTCACGATTATCTATACTCTTGGATGTTGGGGTCAATACCCCTCGCTAAGAATATGGTATACATTGTTGTAAACAAGATATCTCCTTGCATTGTGAAGTAGGTATCCTCTTCCTCTTCCTTATCATGTCTAGTAGACTACCACGATAAGGAGGGGGGCATATATAGGGTCTCCCTTGTACTATAGTTTTTAATTTTTACATTCTAAATCTTGGAAGATAACGTACATAAGTCGCTAAATTCTGAAAACATGCACGTTTATATGCTAAATCTTTCGAAGGTAATGCACATAAGTTTCTAAATCCTTAGGAGACACGCATTTTTCAAATTTTTAATATGCTAAATCTTGGAAGGTAATGCACATAAGTTGCTAAATCCTGAAAAGATGCGCATTTATATGCTAAATCTTTCAAAGGTAATGCACATAAGTTGCTAAATCCTGAGGAAACACGCATTTCATATTCATAGTGATACAAGAAGGTGGATCTATGGGTATTCCAAAAGCCATCAGAAGATGCATTAAAATTGCAAGCACAGTTTATGGGTGAACCTATTGGGCTCTCCCTCCAGGGTGATTCATGGTAAGGTGGGCATCTTACTGGGCTAGGTAATTACTCTTTCTCCCTTTCTCTCTCTTTTCTTTCATGCTAGTAGGACTAGATCATGAAGCTATGTTATTTATAGTGTTTCTCTTGTCTTTCTTATGTAATCATTTATGCTCTTATGATAGCTTTTAAAATATGATATAAGTATGAGAAATGTTTCTTAGCGAGGTTTCTCATGTTAGTTGATTTGGGTTTGTTTAGTACTAACCCCTCTTTTGTGTCTTTTTCCTTTTTTGTTTTCACACCCTCATGCGTGTATGTTGAGTTAGAATCCTTAGCTTGAGGGCTTGTGTCCCTAGCTAAGTGTCATCCTATCTCATTTCGAATCCACTTGGATCTCTTCTTTCTTCTCCTTTACCAAGAGTTTGCATTGAATCCATACTCTTGTTAAAGTGGGGGCTTAATGTATCATCTTAAAATGGAAGTACTTCCATGGTAAGAGCATTTATCCCTCTGAGTGAGTGGTCTAGGGTCATGTTAAGCACCTTGATCAATTTTTTTCTCAGATCTAGCTTTCTCCCCCCATTCTACTTCTCTCTCCTCTTGTTTTTACTATCTTTCTACATTTCCTAGCACTCTGGATTGAGGTCCTAAGGTTTTTGACCTCAAGGTCAAAGATGACCTTGAGGGTCAATGATGACCTTGATCTTGACCTAGGTCAGGGATGACCTTGACCCTGACCTAGGGCAAGGTCTACCTCATCCTTGACCTAGGGTTCAAATTTCAAGTTCCCTTGATTTTTGGGTGTCAGGTTTCAGAAAGATTACTTTTCCAGCTTCTGAGTCGGCCATTTTGGCTTTTAGAATGGTAAATCCTTAAATTGCATTTAATTTTGGTCCATTTCTAGGGGTTAAGATTAATTGGGATTTAATTCCCCAATGTCAACCTTCTCTAGAGATTTGTGCCCTATATCACTATAAAAGGAAGCCTTCCTCTCTCATTTTCTCCATCACCTATTCATGAGTATTCAAGCAAGATCAAACAAGCATTTCATCAAGAATTTTCAAGGAAGCATTCAAGCCCTCTTCTCCATTCAATTTTTCCTTTGAAGATCAAGGATTCAAGCATTCAAGCCTTCGAAAGGATTTGGTTCAAGCATGCAAGCTTCATCATTCAAACCCTAGATCTAGCTTTTCATTTACATTTTCATTTGATTTACATTTTCCATTGTTGTGTTGAAGCTTTCATATCAATATACTTGTTTAGATTTCAAATATAATTGCATATCTATTGAATATCATAGCTTCATGGTTAGATCTACTTCTACTACTTGCTAGCATTCTCAATTTCAATTTCATTATTAAGGTTGATTCCAAATTGGGGTTTGACCAAGGCAAACCCCCCATCCAAACAACAAAAACCCTCTTTTTATTGCAGGTAAAGGTGCAAAACTGCAGATCGAAGCTTGGATCTGGATACCCTTTTCGGTGAACTTCTGAGATCTATGAACAAAGTCAAAGACAACCTTCAAAATATCAAAGTAGTCTTTGACCTTTTATCAAGGTCAAAGACTACCTACTGTCAGAAACATAAAAGTTTTCTAGGTTTTCTTCGTCTCGGCATTTCTAGTCTGAAATAGGTTGCAGAATTGCCTGAAACTTCACATAGACATCAGAAATTAGCACTTTCCAGATTTTCCCTATTATTGAGGTTAGTATTTTCCTTTCAATTATTTCATATTTCAAGCATATACTCTTCATAGGGAAATATAAGGTTTTCTTCTTCATTCATATTCTCCATAGATCGATTCTTTTGTGTATTGACCTTTTGGTTGATCAATTTGGATCTCTCCTTTGGGAATTTGGATTTGGAAGTAGATCTCATATTTCCCCTATTCATTTTGGCATGTACCCTATTTAACCTTATTCAAGTTCCTTGTAAGAATCTAGAACTAAGCTCTTAGAACCTTGCTCAAAAGGCTACAAGCCCGGCAAGGCCTAAAACTGAGAACTTATTGTCCAAATCCTATAAGGTGTGGAAATCACTCCCATAGTAGACATTAAGTATGGAACCTTTCCATCCCCTTTCCAAATATAAAGGTTCCCATTCCAAGTTGAACCAGTAAGGGTGCTTCACAATAAGGATTACCGAGCGTTAGGAAACTACTCAGTAAAGCCATCGAGCCCACTCAATTAGCATAGGTACCGAGCATCAACCGAGCTCACTAGGTCAAGGAAGGAACTGAGTAATAAATGAGCCCAAGGGAGTAAAATATCATTAAAGACACTGAATCCTCCAGTGAAGATAGTGAATTTTTGTTTGTCAAAGGATCTTCTAAAGGTGTAGAGCACTCTCCTAAGCCCACTTTCGGTTCAGAGAAACACCGAAGGTCTCACCACTTACCGAGTTACCTAAATAAGGGAGAGCTCTGCGTCAATTTTTATACCATGTGTGGTGGTTTATAACTTCCCAACCACCTTTTTAACCATCTCTTTACACTCTTTTAACCTTTTACAACATACTTGCATCTTTTGATAATATTTTATGCATTTTGCATTACAACTTTTTATGACAACTTTACTAGTTTAACTCCAAACTTGATAAATCTTTTCATGGACACTTGAATTCCCTAAAATGGAATTTAATGAAAATTTTACATCCCCTTTACCCTTTATTAGGATTTATTTCATATTCTAACCTTCTTGACCAAACGAGGACCTTAACATGACAATATTAACAATGTCATACAAATGGCTTCATGTAGCCTTACATATGGACTCAAACACATCACAAATGACTCAAATATATTTTAATATCTGGTATAAGGACTCGTAACCTCTGTGTTCTCTTATACTTTAGGTGCCCCTGCACCATACTTCAAACCTTGAAAAATTTCCAAGTCTCTTGGAAAGGTGTGCCATAACCTGCAAAAAAAAATTATAAAAAAAATCTTCATCTTTACCTTCATTTACCTTTTCCTCTTCATGCCTTTATCACCATCATCTTTTCCCTTAAGGACATAGGATTTTCCTTAAAATCATCTTCTCAAATACTCTTATTAGTGGAGCATTAATGGCTACAACTCCATGATGCCTTATCAGTCAAAGATCCACCTTTACCATTACTTCTTCAAACTCTCCATAAACAACTCTCCCATATGCCTCACCTAGGATTCCTCCTCTTTGCCACTCTCCCTAGTCTCTTGGAAATCAACTAGACCACTCCTTGGCCCTAGACCTTCTCTTGGCCCTTGATATACTTCTAGTGTTTGTACACACAACCCAACCTTCATATGCACCAATATGGATAAGCACCTGCAACCAAAAAATCATCAACACAAAAATCAATAACTAGATCTCCAAGGTCCTGGTGTGGATTGCCTCCCTCAGCACTCTACCCACACACTCAAGATCTTCAATCTCTGATACCAATTTGATGTAGAGAATATTACAAACCAAAAAATCAATAGGATCATTTCTGATCCTTTCAACAACCATTAAATAATGTCTTTTTATAGAGGCATCTTATGAGGTAAACCACAACATGTTTTAACACAAAAACATCAACCTTTCTCCATTTGCATATCCTGATTTCTATATCTGATTTCATTATTCATAAATTTTAGTTTGGAAAACCCCTTAACAAATCCTTTGGTATAATTTTTCCAAATTATTCCTTATAAAAAATATGTAAATCATATCCCAATACAACTATTAAAGTATAATTTATGGTCTCCACACCGAGAGCTATTTTTCCTGCCAAAACTAGAAGTAAAACACCAAACCCTACCTAGGGAATCTCATATCTTTCTCAAAACAAATCCAAATGAAACCAAACCAATTCCACATTCACTATTAATTATTATAGTTTCCAAATATGTAAGCCATTTATTTTTTCCATTCATAAATAATTTTACAAGCACAAATCACTTCCTGCAACTCCAATGGAGATCTTTAAAAAACCAATTTCCACTCAAATGCACATAACTTTCACAAATTTACATAAAAATGACTCAAAAAAAAAAAAATGAAATTTAATTCACATAGCTTTCCAATTAATATTATTAGAGGTCCTGATTCACCAAAAAAAATTTGTACCAAACATTTCAATCTGACTGTGGTCAAGCAGTCTCAAATCTACAAATAACAACTTTTACCAAATCTGCCATAACTTATTCATTTCTCAACATAATCACTCCAAAAAAAAACCAAAAGAAATATTATTATTCATAATATAAATAAAATATATATTTTACAACATTTCTATGCCATACAAGTTCGTACAAGACCTAGAAATCACAAAAAATAGTTAACACCAATCAAAACTGCAAGTTTTGAAGACACCAATTGATTCAAAATGATATTCCTCTTCTCATTCATGTTTGGAACGACCAATAAAAAAAATTTATAGTATTTTTTGTGGTTTATAACTTCCCAATCACCTTTAGAACCATCTCCTTACACTCTTTTAACCTTTTACAACATACTTGCATCTTTTGACAATATTTTATGCATTTTGCATTACAACTTTTTATGACAACTTTACTAGTTTAACTCCAAACTTGAAAAATATTTTCATGGACACTTGAATTCCCTATAATGGAATTTAATGGATATTTTACATCCCCTTTACCCTTTATTAGGAATTATTTCATATTCTAACCTTCTTGACCAAACTAGGACCTTAACATGACAATATTAACAATGTCATACAAAAGGCTTCACATAGCCTTACATATGGACTCAAATACATCACAAATGACTCAAATATATTTTAATATCTAATATAAGGAATCTTAACTTCTTTTTTCTCTTATACTTTAGGTTCCCCTGCACCAGATAGAGAGAGAGAGAGAGAGAGAGGGAGGGAGGGAGTAGGGGGAGAGAGATAGAGTTTGGAAAAAATTGGGTGGAAAATTTTGAATATCTGATAATATCATATATTCGATAATTTAGGATATTTGATATTTTTGGATATCCAATCCTTTTACTGGCATTGAAAATTAAAAAATTTATTCTCTGAGTCCCTATCTGAGATGCACATTTTTCAGTAGAGAATCACGGGATTGCGGTTTTAGTAAGAAAAAATCCACTTTTTCCCCTTTTCTTGGGTGGAATTTGTCTATTACCAAAGGTTTTTGCATCACCTTTTTGGTCTCACTATGGGGAGTAGCAATCGTTGAAAGCATAAAAGGAAGAAGAAACTCACAAATGAAGAGATTGAAGTGTATTGAGAAATGGATAGGATTTCCCATCAGAACAAGAGACAAGGTATGTTAAATATTAATAAAGATGTGGGCATAGGCCCACCCGTAAATGTGGTTTCAAGTGAAGAACATGAATTTGAAATGATTTATGACAATAATATTGAAAATGAGAATGTAGGGATTGAAGATGAAAATGTAGGTTTAAAAAATGAACATGTAGATGTGGACAACGAAAGTGTGGATATTGACAATGACAATCCACCAATTGAATATGAAGGAATTGACAATGATAATGGTACACAAGCCAAAACAATGTAACACATCTCCAAATTATATGAGAAATGAAGTCCCTTGGGAGTAAGAAAGACAAATTTCAAAATTGAGACCTTCAAGAATAACTAAATGGTTGCTTGAAATTGATGAGAACATAATGAGCAATTTCGATGGCAAGAGATCACAAAGAACTGTTTGGTTGTGGGTTTCAAAACTTTTGATCAATTTTTTAGCCACAAGATGTTGGTTGAGCAATGTCAAATATTTGTGCAATTGTTTAAGATGCAGAAGATGAGACGTATACTACTCAAATTGAAGATTAGTGTGAAAAAGAAAAAGGAGAGGAATATATTATTGTGAGAAATCTTTTTAGTGCTCTCAATTCCATTGGGAAGACTACCAAGGCAAAAGATAAGAGATCCTCTAGGAGGTTTATTACAACCTCCTTAGTAAGTCATCATTTTAGAAAGGTTCATTTGATGAGAAAAACTATGTTGACTTGAACCTAAATCATAAAACTTCGAATAGAGCACTTGCAAGAAGAGAAAGACTTGATGATCCTCTTCAACATGATACATGGGCTTATGGTGGGAGACTTTCACATTGTGATAAGAAGCTTATCGATGGTGTGAAGGATCAAATTCAACTATTTTGGGAATCTAACTCAAGAGTGTCACCAAATGTGAAGGATGTCTTGAAGTTGAAAATTGGCATTCAAGACCGCACCCTACATCCCAAACATTATTTGGAGGTGTGTCAAACAATATTGTTCAAAAAAATTTGTGAGACACATCCAACGTTGCAAATATCACAAAGAGATTTTGAAGCCCTCAAGCCTCTTTTTTGTGTGCCTCTTAAGATTTGAAATACTTGTTGTTGCAAATATTATGTGGATTTTTTAATGCACCATGAACTGTTACGATCCCTTCATTCTACTTTGCATACTACTGAAATTTTGGAGAAGTGTGGTGCAAGTGCTCTTCCAAAATCATCAAGAGACTTGCTAGGTCATTTTTTATGTCCTAGAGATGATGGATGTTTCTTTTATAGAAAAGATTGCTTAAATGACAAGTGTTCAGAGTGTGGTGGACTAGTGAAGTTTATTGACTATTTTCATAAGGGATACAAACATGATTTTGGAAAGATAATTGTCCACAAAAAGGTATATGAAATCATTAAATATACATTGAAAAGTGGAGGTGAAGGCTCTAGATGTGAGTTGGTTACAAAAGAATGCAATGTAGCTGATTTTATTTCAGATTTCAAGAAGAATCTTTTTTACAAGTATGCAAGGCATAGTCACAGGTCTCATTGGTTGGATCAACAATTCAGGATGTGTAAGGACACTTTCCTGATTGGAATTATTATATCAGATGTTGACTTTGAAGAGAACTATATATTGCAGCCCCAAAATGAGTTGCAAGCTCAGTATTACAATTCTATTCAGGTTTCTATTTTTGTGCACATCACATATAGACATTCCCCTGATAGTACAGAAGATGACCAGAAGATAATCAGAGGGTACCATTTTTATATGAGTGATGATAGATCTCACTCATCTGAGTATTTACAAAATTGATTTGAGAATTATTTTGAGTGGTGTGGGAAAATAATATTTCTATGGATAGACATCTCATTTGGTCAGATAACTACATAGGTCAATTCAAAAATTCTCATATGTTGTATTGGTTATGTAGAATGCATGTAGAGAGAGGTGTACCTCATATTTGGATTTTTTTTGAGGTCATTCATGGAAAGGGGGAGCATGATGGAGAAGGTGCATGTGTAAAGAGATCTTTAGTTAAGGAGCAACTAAGGATTTCAAGTATAGAAATCCTTGATGCTCATTCTACTATTGATTGGTGTACTTCAACATTGTCACGGGGGGGACTCTTTATTCAGCAGTGTGTAGATTCTTTTGGTTGGTTGAGTTGGGCACAATAGGAGATAGGTTGGATATTCAAACTATGAAAGATTCTTAAAAAATGTATTCATTTAGAATCTTAGATACTAGTACATGGACCATTTGGACATGAGAGTTGGCTTGTTATTGTCTGAGGTGTCTTCAGCATGATTGGGATCAGTGTGAGTCAAGTGAGTGGGTTGATATGTGGGTTCCACATTATCTAACTCCTTTATCTGTCACAGTCTCTATAATAAATTATGAAATGGATTGTTCACTTGACTACGACCATCTTTCAGATCTTCTACAGCCAGGACATGTTTTTGCATTGATTTCACCACAAGGCAATGATGAGAGATCAGATTACTAGTTAGCACATTATGTACAAGGAAAGTAGAAACTTGCACAACTGATGACAGATGATGATATGTTCACATATCCAACAAGATCACATGTTGTTGCAGGAACATGGTTGCACACATATATGATTAGAAATAATGGCATTCTCATGTTTGAAGACTATAAGAAGCACAAAACCATTCTCATGTATTCACACCTTGTTATAGCAGCCAATGTTAAGTTGTTGAAACATCAAGGAAAACCAAAGACAAAAGAACTTTGGACTATTAGTATTGTTGATCATGAAGCAATATTGAATACCCTCAAGGAGAGAGATGACCCTTCAGGCACACTTTTGTAGGTAAGTTCAACTCAAGTTGCAAGGTTTTCCATGTTTATTACAATTACGTTCAATAAATAAATTGTATTTTTTTTCTTTATTTGTTTGAGCCAATAAACTTGGTTTTGTATGTGATTGTAAATGCAATTGGATACATATATGATAGATGTAGAAGATTGAGGTGTGCATTTGATTAGCCCATCTTTTATGATGATAAACTTCACTATGAATTGGCTATTCATGTTCTTTGGTTCATTTGGTTACTTATAGATTCATAATATTTATGTCAACCTATATAAACTTCTTATATTCTCTATTAACTTTTCTTCTACCTTTTGAATATAGGGATTGGAATGTAGATGTCATCGAGTACAATGTGTTAAACTTATACACTTTAGGAGTGGAAATGACACTTATTTTTTATATATAGTTGTGTATCTAAGATTTTGTATATAAAAACAACAATTGAATGTAATGTTCATATTTAGATGCCAAATTTTGTATATAAAAACAATAATCAACTGTATTGTTCATATTTAGATGTAAAATTTTATATATAAAAAAACAACAATTGAATGTAATGTGCATACTTAGATGCCAAATTCTATATATAAAAAATTTGATGCAAAATTAGAGGCAAAATTTGAAATATAAAAGAGCCCATGGGGTTGATTTGCAAATATTAAGAGCCCACATTTGTATCGTCTTAATGCCATGTAAAGTGAAAAAATTGTGTTTCCTTACTATGAATGTTGTATCCTTATATTTTTATCATCTTATTTTTGTATCCTTACATTTGTATTGTCTTAATTCCATGTATATTTGTATCGTCAAATGATGTAATAGTTGGAGTCATTGAGTCAAAATTGGTCAAATGTGTCCAAAGTAAAATGGTGATTCCCTAGGGTGAAGGGATAGTGTTGAAGGATTACATCTTGGTACCAAATGGACTATTCCATTAGCTCTAGTTGGGTAGGTAAACACTAGTGACAACCTCATTTTGACCACTGAGTCACTAGAATGTTCGGGACCATGCCAAACCAAAGTGTCCCCAAGGTGCACTAAGCACGATTGGGCAGTGATCTTTTGAGACTCATATCTTGGACCCCGTGAGAGGTATCGATAAACTATAAGATGCTACAAGACCATGTTTCTAAGTCCTACAATAACCTCTTTCCATTTTGGGAAATTTGAATTTTTTTTGAATTTGGCACGTCAATCTTGCTTGATGCCAAAACTTGTAGTGAGGGTCAGTTGAAAGTTGCACCACTGGGTTTCTTCCAAACCATTTGTCCTGACACCAAATGGAACACACCAATAGCTCTAGTTGGGTAGGTAAACACTAGTGACAACCCCATTTTGACCACTAAGTTAGTAGAATGTCCGCGACCATGCCAGATCAAAGTGTCCCCAAGGTGCACTAAGCACAATTGGGCAGCAATCTTTTGAGGCTCATATCTCAGACCTCGTGAGAGGTATCAGTGAACCGTGAGATGCTACAACACCATATTTTTTAAGCCTAAAATAACCTCTACATTCTGGGAGATTCAAATTTGTTTTAATTTGGCACGCTAATCTTGCTTGATGCCAAAATTTGCAGTGAGGGTCAATTGAAAGTTGCACCATTGGGTTTCTTCCAAACTGTTCATCCCCACACCAAATGAACTTCTCCATTAGCTCTATTTGGGTAGGTAAACACTAGTAACAACCCTATTTTGACCACTGAGCCACTAGAACATTCACAAACATGCCAAACCAAAGTGTCCCCAAGGTGCACTAAGCACGATTGGGTAGCGATCTTTCGAGGCTCGTATCTCAAACCCCGTGAGAGGTATCAGTAAACTATTAAATTGTATAGGACCATGTTTCTAAGGCCTAAAATAACCTCTCTTTGTTCTAGGAGATTCAATTTTTTTAATTTGGCATGCCAATCTCGCTTGATGTCAAAACTTGCAGCAAGGGTCAATTGAAAGTTGCACCACTAGGTTTCTTCCAAACCATTCATCCTAGCACCAAATAGATTGCACCATTAGCTCCAATTGGGTAGGTAAAATCTAGTCACAACCCCATTTTGACCATTGAGTCAATAGAATGTTCATGACCATGCTGGATTGAAGTGTCCCCAAGGTGCACTAAGCACAACTGGGAAACAATCTTTTGAGGCTCACATCTTAGAGTCCATGAGAGGTATTAGAAAACTATCAAATTCTACAACACCATTTTTCTGAGGCCTACAATAACCTTTCTCCATTTTGGGAGATTCAAATTTGTTTGAATTTGTCAAGCCAATCTCGCTTGATGCCAAAACTTGCAGTGAGGGTTAGTTGAAAGTTGCACCACTGGGTTTCTTCCAAACCATTCATCTTGGCAACAAATGGACTACACCATTAGCTTTGGTTGTGTGGGTAAACACTAGTGACAACCTTGTTTCGACTATTAAGTCACTAGAATGTTCGCGACCATGCTGAACCAAAGTGTCCCCACGGTGCACTAAGCATGATTGGGCAGAAATATTTCAAGGCTCATATCTCAGACCCCGTGAGAGGTATTGGTGAACTAAGAGATGCTCTAGGACCATGTTTTTGAGGCCTACAATAACCTCTCTTTGTTCTAGGAGATTCAAATTTGTTTGAATTTGGCACGCCAATCTCACTTGATGTCAAAACTTGTAGTGAGGGTCAGTTGAACTCCAGTTGGGCGGGTAAATGCTAGTGACAACCCTATTTCAACTATTGAGTCACTAGAATGTTCGTGACCATGTCAAACCAAAGTGTCTCCAAGGTGCACTAAGCACGACTGGGTAGCGATCTTTTGAGGCTCATATCTCAGACCTCGTGAGAGGTATTAGCAAATCATGAGATGCTATAGGACCATTTTTTGAGGCCTACAATAATCTCTCTCTATTATGAGAGATTCAAATTTGTTTGAATTTTGCATGTCAATCTTTCTTGATGTCAAAACTTGCAATGAGAGTCAGTTAAAAGTTGCACCACTGGGTTTCTTCCAAACCATTCATCCTGGCACTAAATGGAATGTATCATTAGCTCTAATTGAGTGGGTAAATGCTAGTGACAACCTTGTTTCAACCATTGAGTTAGTAAATTATTTGCCATCATGTCGGACCAAAGTGTCCCTAAGGTGTACTAAGCACAATTGGGCAGCAATAATTAGAGGCTTGTATCTCAAACCCCGTGAGAGGTATTAGCAAACTGTGAGATGCTACAAAACCATGTTTTTGAGGCCTACAATAACCTCTCTCCATTCTGGGAGATTCAATTTTTTTTGAATTTGACAAACCAATCTCACTTGATGCCAAAACTTGCAGTGAGGGTCAGTTGAACGTTGCACCACTAGATTTCTTCCAAACCATTCATCCTGGCACCAAATGGACTACACCATTAGCTTTGGTTGGGTGGGTAAACATTAGTGACAACCCCTTTTGACCACTGAGTCACTAGAATGTTCACGACCATGCTGAACCAAAGTGTCCCTAAGGTGCACTAAGCACGATCGGGTAGTGATCTTTGGAGGTTCGTATCTCAAACCCCATGAGAGGCATCAATGATCTGTGAGATGATACAAGACCATATTCCTAAGGCCTACAATAACCTCTCTCTATTCTGGGAGATTCAAATTTGTTTGAATTTGGCACGCCAATCTCGCTTGATGTCAAAACTTGTAGTCAGGGTCAATTGAAAGTTGCACCACTGGGTTTCTTCCAAACTATTCATCCTAGCATTGAATGGTATGTGCCATTAGCTCTCATTGGGTGGGTAAATGCTAGTGACAACCTTGTTTATAACATGAATTTAGTAGAATGTTTTCGAACATGCCAAATCAAAGTGTTCCCAAGGACCACTAAGCACCATTGCGTATGTTGGTGAGCATTTTGGTGTGTCAAGAGGCAAAGTAGGCCTTTAAATTGATCCTTTGATTGGTGTTTCAACAGGTGAGCATTCTAATATTTTGTATTTATTGATAATCCTTTTGTAAAGGATCATGCATTGTAAGCCATTAAATGGCATTGGGAAGGGCTAAATGTACCTAGGGGTCACTAGGGGTGATTAAGTTAATCCTAGGTTATTTGGATTGATCTAAAGACCTATAAGGTCTATAATGGATATAAAATGGCCAATAGAGTCAAAGAAATTATGTAAAAGCACTTGAAGTGCTAAAATATGTAATTTTCCTATATTGGCAAAATAAGCCTATAAGGCTCATATGGGGTTATAGGTTAGTTTGGATTACAAAGGTTGTTAACCATCCCATGGAACAATCAGTGCAACAAAAAATTAATGTGTTTGACTTGAACATGATTTGGGTTGGGTAGTGAAGTAAATAAATTACTTCGATTATTGTTTACATCTTCCATGCATTACTTTCAATTTTTTTATTGTTCTTAAAGCAAAGCAAGTGACTGTTGTTCTATGACTGTGACTGGTTGAAGGGTATAGTTAGTGTGTAGGGATTATAGTCTCCTTAAGGGATTGACTCTCCCACCCACTGTGACCAATGTAATTGGTGGTAGAAGTGAGTGATGTATTATATCCTTGTATTATAATTATTTTACGCAGGGATATGTGAAGTGATGGTTGAGAGAAAACTAATTGATGGAGTTTACTTATTGAAGGAGAGCCCATCTTCACACCAGTCATTATGGAAGTTGAATACCCTTGAGAAGATTTTTTTTTATGATGGAATATGGATATTAGGATCCATAATAATGTGTTAGGCCAACTAGATTTTCTTGGAGAGAGTTACAAAGATCTTTTTGAGTAGACCCTAGGTATATGACCCTAGAAACAAGGGTTTGGTGGCTAATGAATTTGATGAGTGGTGAAACCTTATAAAATTGAAAATATTGTGTTTTGAAACCTTAAGAAATACTATTTCACACTTTGGGGTGCAGGGAGTAAGTGCATATATATAAGTTGCTTTGTTATTTGGAGGAAATTAGGCCTAGTTTATGGGTGCTAGGGTAGTGGATCTGGCATTTGGTCCAAAGGAGTCTACTCTAAATCTTGGGGAGGATTTTAGGAATCTAGAAAGGTATCTATATCAACCATTAATTTCTTGATTTATTTGGAGAATTCTTGAGAAAAAGGCTGATTTATGACTGGTGAAGGCTACAAGCCTAGAAGGGTTGTTGGAGTGGATTGGTGAAAGATGAGTTGACCAAAATTGGTAGATTGGTGGAACATAGTAGATGGACCATATTAAGATGTTATATGATGTTAAAATCAAGGTGGAAGACCTATTTCAATTTTTGACAAGATGGAGGCTCTAGGTGCACTGAGAGGCCTAGAATGGAATTGGTGCCAAGAGAAGTTGGGATGAGAGGTTAGAGGAAGTGAACTGGTTCAAAATTTTGGATGTGTTGGTTCTCTAAATTCATAGCACTCTATTTTACCCTTGAGTTGAGACTAACTCTTTGACTAGATTCCAAGATGCTTGTAGAATCCTCAAGTTGAGTTGGGTTCCATGAGGAGATAGTAGAGGGCTCTGCATCAGATTTTCCTGGTTGAGAGCATCAGATACACATGAATAAAATGTACCACATAAATTTTGAATTCACTTAAATGATTAATTACACATGTAGTACATAAAGCATACACATAAATTTTCTTAAGTCATGAAGCATACATGTAGCACAGATTATAAAGCATGCCACATTAATTCACTTAAGTCATGCACATTGCCCATACACATGAATTTAGGTTATGAAGAATGTACTTGAATAGACATTAATATACTTAAGGCATAAATCAGACACATGAGTACATACACACAAGCATATTTACATACTAACAATGAAAAAATGAACACACAATTAACAAATTAGATCGAATATCAAGTTTCATATATATCAAAATAAACAATAATTTTGTACATATTTACATTTCAACATATCTAGATATAGTATGGCATACGCCATCTAAAAATGTGTCATATGACATCTCAAAATAAGAAGTTCAACTACAAATGTTTCTAGGACATCCTATTCAACTAGTGGATCATCAAAATGCAACCTCTTTGAAGTACTCTTTGGCTCTGATGGATCCTGCATTCAAACACAAAAGTGAAACCCCAAGTTAGATTACTTAATTTATATGGTTTCTACAAATAAAAATAAAAATTCAGAATCATAGTCAACAATAATAATAAAATTTAAACTACAATTGAACTCTCATGTATCTCGCCTCTTTGTCTCCTCATGTGGACAGGTGACCTAATATATGTCCTTGGTAGCGAAGAAACAATGCCACCAATGTTGACTCCGACTTGTACATGTTTGCGAACATGAGATTGATCTACGAGTTATACTATTTAATGTTAAATCCTTGATAGAAAATATATGTTTACAAAATAACTGAATTAACATTAAAACTTACCTATGTTGAACTTTCTTCAAGAAATGTCAGCTGAGTCATTAGAGATACAAACCCTTGGCATTCTACCTCCCTCAAACTAGGAGTCACCTACAAAATTAAAATAAATACTTCATACTATCATAACTTGATCATATTATATATACTTGATAGTAAAATACACACAAATAACTTTATAAATATACGTCCAGTGGGGCTATCACTGCGAATTGAGATGTCTGTGACTCTATCATGGTGAACGGGTCTCACGAAATCATCAGACACCACTCTCTATCAAATAAACCATATAAATTAAAAATGAGTATGCACAACTGACTATTAGTAATGAATGTTGAATATATCCTATGGTAGTATTAGCAACCATTCTGTAGCAGTTGTTGCATTCATGACTGTGATTGTCATTGATATCAACATAGTGATCTATTGAAGATTAGTAGAGGAGAAGATAGTGTTTGGATTAGCGCAAGTGGAATATTGGAGATTGAGCTATGTGATGTTGAGGATTTACTCTATGATGTATTATATGTTCATGGTTAAGAGCGCAGATAGTAATTCATTTATTCATGAAAGTTATGAGCATTTCAGTGGAAGCAGTATTCAGGCAATGTTCCTGAGTAGCAGTTTGTGGAAATCAGATGATATCTAATAATCAGGATAGAATCTGGTTATGTGCAATTAGATAATAGTTGAAGACATGTTGATAGTGACATGGATGTCAATGAAAACTTTGAGGTCATACGAATGAAGAGTTATGCTAATTGGAAGCTGACAGTTTTGTGTAATTTTGATGTAACGTGTGGAAACTTTTATTTTGTAATTTGGATGCTGACTCATTTGTAATTACTTGAGTGTGGTATAAAGGAAGGAATTTTTTCCTTATTTTAATGTAATAAAAGTAAGATTGAATGGAATTGTGAAAGTGAATTTTTGGAAAGAGGATATATGCGAGGTACAGAGATCTAAAATTGAGATCTGATGTAGCAATGAGTGTGGTTTGGCAAAATCAGAGAAGAGGTAACATATTATTTTGTTGAATAATCTAGAGATCATTTGGATAGTGTGTTCAGTGATCTTTCCATTGAAGCGTTTGGGTAGTGGGTCCTTCTGTCTCCCATAACTCCTAATAGGGTTAGAATCTTTTAGCAGGGATTCAAAGTCTCCTAACAGGGACTCATATGTACTAAATGTATTTCATAAGACTCCTAATAGATTCCATCCTTTCACAAGGAATATTCATATTAGTGCATATTTTGTGGGAATCATTCCCACAGAGGTTTAGTCTTTGATCAAGAGGTTCCCTATTCAACATATCTTGTGTTATTGTGGATGAGTATCTTTCTATGGTTATTGATTACATTGCTTATATGGTTAAAATCTATTAAAGTTGATAAAGGTTATAATTATCTGATAACTGATTCACCCCCCCACCCCCCCCCCCCCTTTAGTTATATTGGTGGACTTTACTTTCTAACAATTGGTATCAAAGCAGCAGGTCCTTGAAAAGAAATTTTAACAACTTAAGGAGATCCATGGTGAATTTTAGGAAAGAAAGCCCTAAGTTTGATGGAGTAAATTTTGACAGCTGGAAAGAAAAGATGAAGACACATCTACTGTGTTTAGGACTAGGTTATTGGTTGATTACTAATAATGAGAAGACTATCATTTATGAAGATAATATTGAAACATGCACTAATGATGAAAGAGATGTATTCATGTGTAACATACTTGCCAGAGAAGCACTTTTGTTAGCCCTTCCAAAGAATGAGTACAGTCAGGTAAAATATTTGAAAACATCCCATGAGATTTGGATAGCTTTACACTCTACTTTTAAAGGTGATGAACATGCAAAGAAAGTAAGATTACATAATTGCATATGTGCATTTGAAGATATAAGAATGATGGAAGATGAATCTATTAGAAGCTATATTGGTAGAATATCAAAAATTGTTGCAGGTATAAAATCATGTGGAGGAACAAAGATAGAGAATGAGGTGATATGGAAAATTTTGAGGACATTGACTCCTACATTTAAGAAGACAACACAAATGATTGAACAAGTTATACCTTGTACTTCAAACTTTACAAGAGAGACTCTTCTTGGAAGATTGGAAGCAGCAGAGATGAACCTGAGGTTATCAGGAGACTTTCCTAGAATGGAGACAACATTCAGTGCTCTTAGTGTTTGCCCTACTTTGTCAAGAAGCATCAATGTGAGCAGAGACTATGCTGGCAGCAATAGCTCTAGAAATGAAGAAGACAAGAAGATTGAATAAGGTATTGCCTTGCTTGTGAAGATAGAACCAGATGGTAAGAAAAATTTTAAATGTTGGATATGTCAAGAATATGGTCATTTTGCATCTAAATGTCCTAAAAGAGTTAAAAGTATAGAAACAATTTTAAGCCTAGAAGACCTAAGGAATGTTATTATGCTAATGATGAAGAACCTGAAGCTAGTATAGAGATAACCTTAAGTGAAAGTGATACTAAGAATAATGATGATATAGGATTTGTAGCAATTAAAGAAGAAAATCATAAAATAGAGGTCAAGGAAGAAAAAGCCCTAGTTTCTCAAGTTGAAAAGAAAGCTGATTGGATTATAGATAGTGCTTGTTCACATCATATGACTGGAGACATGAAAAAGTTCATAAATTTTAACAATTATGATGGAGGAGTTGTTAGAGTTGGAAACAATGCACCTTGTTTAATTAAAGGTATAGGATCTATTACTCTTGATGGAAAGACTCATACTGATGATGTTTACTTTGTGGATGGTTTGAAACATAATCTTTTGAGTGTTGGATAGTTATTCGATAAGGGATATCAAGTTTGGTTTACTGAGAAAACTTGTGTGATAAAAGACAAAGATGGAAATTTGATTGGTACTGGATCTAGAACTAGAGGTAATGTATTTCAATTGAATCCTACTAAGATGACATGTTTGATTACTAAGATTGATGATAGTTGATTATGGCATAGAAGATTTTGTCATATAAATTTTGATAACATTGTGAAAGTGAGTACTACACTTGCAGTAAGAGATTTTCCTAGAATTGTGAAGCCTACTAACATGATTTTCAAGGAATGTGTGATGGCTAAACAAAAAAGAAGCTCATTTCCCAGTAAGAAGTTTACATCTGCAGAGAAGTTGGAGATTGTTCATACAGACTTGAGCAGTCCTACAAGGACTAGAGGATTCTATGGAGAAAGGTATTTTATGATTCTTGTTGATGATTTTACAAGAATGCTTTGGATTGCTTTTCTTAAAGAAAAATTTGAAGCATTTGATAAGTTTAAGATCATTAAGAATAAGGTTCAGAATGAATCTAGAATGAAGATTAAATTTTTGAGATTAGATAGAGGTGGAGAATTTACTTCTAGAGAATTTAACACCTTTTGCGAAGTGAATGGTATTAAGAGACAATTTTCAGCCCCTAGGACACCTGAACAAAATGGTATTGCAGAAAGAAGAAACAAATCAGTGACTGAAGCAACAAGAGCTATGTTATCTGAGAATGACTTAGCGAAGATATTCTGGAGAGAAGCAATGAACACAGCAGTGTATACAATGAATAGAGTACAAATCAAAGCAGACACGGACAAGACACCTTATGAATTATGGTTTGGACATGCACCCTCAGTTAATTATTTTAGAATTTTTGGAAGCAAATGTTATATAAAGAGAGATGATGACATTGGAAAGTTTGATCCTAGAAGTGATGAAGTTATATTTTTTGGATATTCTTTGAAGAGAAAAGCTTATAGATGTTACAATAAGAGAACTAAGACTATTGTTGAGAGTGCAAATGTTAAAGTTGATGAAAAGTTCAAAATTTAGGAAAGAATGCTTGATTATGAATCAAATCAAGGAACTCATCCTAGATCTAACATTGAGATGACTGAATTATTCTATGAAACTGACAGTGATTTGTTGAATGAAAGACACAGTGAGATCATTGAAGAATTGACACCTGAAGTGAGATCTGAGACAGTGACACCCAACAAGAATTTATCAAGGAATCATCCTGTTGAGTAGATTATTGGAAGCATAGACAGAGGAGTTCTAACTCAAAATAAGGTACAAGAACAATTGTGTTTGATTTCTCAAATTGAACCTAAATCTACTAGTGAAGCCTGTGAAGATGAATATTGGATTAAATCTATGAAAGAAGAACTAGATCAGATTGAAAAGAACAAAACATGGGAATTGGTCCCTAGACCTAAAGATAAGAATGTTATAGGAACAAAATGGGTATTCAAAAACAAGAAGTATGAACAAGGAGAATTAGTAAGGAACAAAGAAAGATTGGTATGTAAAGGATACTCACAGCAAGAAGGATTTGACTATGAAGAAACTTTTGCACCAGTAGCAAGAATTGAATCAGTAAGAATGTTTTTGGCCTATGTAGCTTACAAGAAGTTCAAAGTATATCAGATGGATGTAAAGTCATCATTTATGAATGGAGAATTGGAAGAAGTCTACATTGAGTAGCTTGAAGGTTTTCCTTTAACTCAAGAAGGAGACATGGTATGTAAACTGAAGAAATCTTTATATGGACTAAAACAAGCACCTAGAACTTGGTATACAAGATTGGACAAGTATTTGATAAAAATAGGATTTACAAAAGGAACAGCTGATAGCAACATGTACACAAAAGAAATTGAAAATGGTTTGTTGGTTGTAGTTATTTTTGTTGATGATATCATTTTTGGAGGAGAAGATGAAGCCAATGATAAATTTGCAGACAAAATGAAGACTAAATTTGAAATGAGTATGATTGGTGAAATGAAATATTTTTTGGTATTGCAGATAACACAGAATAGTGATGGTATCTTTGTAAGTTAGACAAAGTACTTGAATGATTTGTTAAAAATATTTGGAATGGAGAACTGTAAACTAGTTGTAACACCTATGGTAACTAGACATAAGTTATCTAGCACAGATGAGACTCCTACTGTTGAACAGAAGAAGTACAGATCTATGATTGGAGGATTGTAGTACTTGACACATACAAGACCTGATATAGCACATTCAGTTGGAATTGTAGCAATATTTCAACCTGAACCTAGAGAATCACATTATGCAACAATGAAGAGGATATTGAGATATTTAAGAGGCACACTTGAGTATGGATCGTGGTATGAAAAATATGATGATTTTACCCTATCTGCATATACAGATGTTGATTGGGGAGGTAGTGTTGATGATAAAAAAGAGCACCAGTGGTGGAGCATTTTTCCTTGGAGGAAGATTGGTTTCTTGGCTAAGCAAGAAGAAGAATTGTATTTCACAAAGCATAGCAGAAGCAAAATATGTAGCAGTAACAAACAATTGTAACCAAATAATTTGGATGAAGCAGATGTTGAAGGATATTGGAATAAAATTTGTTGAGCCTATTGTTATACATTGTGACAACACCAGCATAGTTAGTATGTCTGAGAACCATATATTACATTATAAGACAAAGCATATAGAGATTAAGTATCATGTAGTATGACAGAAATTTGCTGAGAAAGAAGTTAGACTTGAATACATAAGCACAAAGGAGTAGATTGTAGACATATTTACAAAACCTTTTCCTAAGGATACATTTGAGTATCTGAGAGGTATGCTTGGGGTTATGCCCCAGCCTACTTTTGAGAAGTGATCCTGATTGTTGCATCTGTCTAGTGGTATATGAGCCTTATCTTTCTTCTGGATTGGATGTTGGTACTTCCTCTATGGGGGAGTATGTGTATCTGAGCTGAGTCATGAGGACTCTAGTGAATGTATTTTCTAAACAGTGTCTTTTGACATTGGATTTGTTGTTGACATAATGATGAAATTTATATCATTGATGTCAATGGGGAAGAAGTGTACATGAAAAACCTTTTGTACCATCTGTTGGAGAGAACTGAATAGGAAAATGAAGCAAAATTTGATTAATGAAGAAGACTTGAAGTATTTTTCAGAGCAGTAGTGTTGCATTGTTGGATTTATGGAACATTGGATGTTTTTCATCTATGTTTCCATCAATTCCAATGGGGGAGATTGTTAGGAATGAATGCTGAATATATCCTATGGGAGTATTAGCAATTTTTTTTGCATTCATGACTGTGATTGTCATTGATGTCAACACAGTGATCTACTAAAGATTAGTAGAGGAGAAGACAGTGTTTGGATTAGCACACATGGTATATTGGAGATCAAGCTATGCGATGTTGAGGATTTACTCTATGATGTATTATATGTTCATGGTTAAGAGTGCAAATAATAATTTATTTATTCATGAAAGTTATGAGCATTTCAGTGGAAGCAGTTCAGGCAGTGTTCTTGAGTAGCGGTTTGTGGAAATCGGATGATATCTCCTAATCAAGATGGAATCTAGGTATGTGTTTAGAGAATAGTTGAAGACATGTTGATAGTGATGTGGATGTTAGCACAAACTTTGAGGTTGCACGGATGAAGAGTTATGCTAATTGGAAGCTGATAGTTTTGTGTAATTTTGATGTAACATGTGGAAACTTTTATTTTGTAATTTGGATGCTGACTCATTTATAATTACTTGAATATGGTATTAAAGAAGGAATTTTTTCCTTGTTGTAATGTAAGAAAATTAAGAGTGAATGGAATTGTGAAAGTGAATTTGTGGAAAGAGGATATGCGAGGTACAGAGATCTAAAATTGAGATCTGATGTAGCAATGAGTGTGGTTTGGCACAGTCAGAGAAGAGGTAACATATTATTCTGTTGAATAATCTAGAGATCATTTGGATAGTGTGTTTAGTGATCTTTCCATTAAATCTATTTGGGCAGTGGGTCCTTCTGTCTTCCATAACTCCTAACAGGGTTAGAATCTTTTAGCAGGGATTCAAAGTCTCCTAACAGGGACTCATATGTACTAAGTGTATTTCATAAGACTCCTAATAGAGTCCATCCTTTCACAAGGAATATTCATATTAGTGCATCTTTTGTGGGCATCATTCCCACCGGGGCTTACTCTTTGATCAAGAGGTTCCCTAGTCAACATATCTTGTTTTATTGTGTATGAGTATCTTTCTATGGTTGTTGATTACATTTCTTATATGGTTAAAATATATTAAATTTGATAAAGGTTATAATTATCTGATAACTGATTCACCCCCCCCCCCCTCTTAGTTATCTTGGTGGACTTTACTTTCTAACACTGAGAAGTATACATGTATGCATAAACAAACTAAATTACTTAATTACCTTGCCCTTGTCAATGCCTGATGCCTGCACCCCCTCACATTGTCCCCAAGTGGCAACTAGTGACACCTACATCAGTATGTAATAAGATTCAATTGTAAAAATTAGAAAAAACATGTACATGTACTATTATAGTAATTTAAGGAAACCAATGAGTAAATTAAAACATATGTACCATTGAAGTGTCAAGGCCAAATAATATGGTTGAAAGCGTGGACCCCTCCACCTGTGCCATCTCCTCCTCTATCATCAACTGAAGATAAATGTAACACATAAAAACACATAAGTGGGAAATTATTATAAGAAAATTCTACTAAAAAATGAATGTTTAAAATTAAATATAATGTAAAAAGTGAACTGTTTACCCTTATTGTAACAGTAGGAGTCCATGGCTCTATATGCCCCTGATGCACATCTTCATGAGGTGCTTTAGTGCTTGTAGTGTGTTGAGTAGTATCATCCACCTTGAAGACATAGTTATATGCATCACTATCATTCAGGGACCTAAGAACATATTCTTGCACATAATGCAAGTATGGGGCACACAAACATGTGAGCTCATGGAGGATGTGGAAGGGCCAGAAGCATCAGGACGAGGAGGAAACAATGTCATGCTCTACATAAGTAGAAAATCACTCAAGGTGTGAATGGCTTGAATAGTCTGTGAGCCAACCTTGGCAATAATATCAAGATGTTGCATTGGAGGAGGTGGTGAAATCTCAGGAGGGGGGACATATGTGAGGAATTTCACCCGGTGTTCCCATGGCCTATCCTTAGGAGTGCCTAAGTCTACACCTTGATTCGGTCTCATACTTCAATAATTGACCTTGTGACTAAGCACAAATTTAGCATACAATTTTTTAATGAAATAAAATGGGACATCCAAATTTTTGTGAGGTGGTCTATTAAAAACCATCCACCAGTGGTTCCAAAAGTTGTCACATATTGCACCATTTGTGCACCATTTAATTGACAACTTAGGTTTTTAGGGTCCACTTTTAGACCTATTTTGGGATCCACAAAAAGATTACATATGTCCTATTTTGTTATGTTTAGGTTCATGACTTGATTATAGTCAAGCCCATCGTCAAACTGGGTGTGCATGGAATCGTGCCAAATAAGTGCAACATTATGTTTCTATGTAAGTTTCTCCATGTTTTCAATAATGGAGTTTAATGTGGAAAACATGGGGCACAATGTGGGGATACTGGCATACGTGGTTTGAAATCCTCTAAGTTGATTTAGATTGTCTCCTATTAGATCCTTTAAACGGTGAGGATTTGAGACTGGTTCATCTTCTGAAAGTGGGGGATTGTTGGGAGGTGGTTCTGGATTATTTACAAGATCATTGCGAGGGTTTTCTGATTGATTTGAGTCCATGTCTGATTACAATTAGAATGAAAATTTATAATTACAATCAATTTTTAAAAATAATTTAAAAACTCATTTAAACCCTAATTTTCAAATAAAAACACTTATAAAAACATAAAAATTGAACTTACCTGGTGATCTTATGAAAATTAGATATAGGATTTGATTGGATATCTGAAAGCCTCAAGCCATGTTCAACAATTTTAGAATGCACTCGGGCTATGTAAATAAAAATTACTGGCAAAAATTAGATATCTAATATTATCGAATATCTAATAATATCATATATCCGAACAGGCCTTTGCTTTGGTTTTTGGCTTGGCAAGGTGTACTAACACCTAGGCCTACTAAAAAGTCAACAAATGGATTAGTGCACTTTTGGACAAGTGAAAAGTCTATTTTTTCACATCGCTACTTTTTGGCATACCATGACCATGCACATACCCATATATATATAGTTGGGATTGTGGAAAGATGTGTACTGAGAGGGGAGGGGTGAATTAGTACCCTTAAAACTTTTCAAACCAAATCTTTGTAAACATGAATTTATCACTAATCAACTATATCAATTGCATTTAACATACATCCAAAATATTACTGAAATGTAAATGTGTGTAATCTAATCAATAAACCATTCATGAAACTTCATACACATAACTCAATTATTTTGGTATCGCATAAACCCTTGTTAAAGGTAAAAACTATGGTGGGGATGACATCCACAAAGCTTCACTACTACTGTAACAAATTTTTTCTATTGAGGCTACAAAAATCTTGATCACTTCTAGTGATCTTACCCTATTATGAGTAACAATGAGATCAGCTAGATCTACCTGGTTGAAGGATTTTACCAATACAATCAATTGTGCACTTGGTTAAGAGATTTTACTAAGGACTCTTAAGTCCATTCTATTAGGAGATTTTGAGTCTGCTACAATTGTTAGAGAGTAACAGTGAGATTGATCTGAATGAGATACAACTCAAATTGTTGATATCATATCCATTAAGTACAATAAAGATATCACCTTGTTGTGATGAATATGTCCTTCTGAACTACTAAGTAGCCTTATATCTATTCTAATAAACTAAATTCTTTTGTCAAAACCTTATCTGATCTTCAGATGTCCTTGACTACGACTACTTCTTGATGATATATGTCAAAATTGTTAGGAATAGTCCCAAGAGATAACTGAGAGGGGGGGGATGAATCAGTTATCTACAAGATTCAATTCTTTATCCAATTACTTACAGAAGAACATTAAGCACATACACATGAACACAATTTTGGTTACGGGGAAACCCAAATAGGTAAAAATCCTGGTAGGAATTGACACCCACTAAAACTGCACTAGTGTATAATGATCCTTGTTAGAAGATCTTACAACCCTGTTAGGAGTTGATCTTTACAATGCAATAAGTACAGTGACCTGGTTAAGGGTCGGACCCTGTTAGGAGTCTTTTACAATTAGCCCTATTAGGGGTGAGGATGCATTGTCTGAGAGTTCACTGCTCAAAGGGATGAAGGCTACAACCTTTAGTTTAACAGATACACACTATATCTAGATCTTGGTGAACTGCAAGGTAGACCTATTGTCTTGATCAATTCCAATGAATAGTACACACTTTTTACTTTGTCACATAGACCTTCTATTGATGGCACAACACTTTTCACCTTCTGCTCTACTTTTATGTTTCAACTTAATGCCATGCTTAGCAATCACAAATGACTGCCTATAAGTATCTTTCCTCTAAATGATATAATCAAGTTGGCCTATTATAACCACCTTTAAATCATATTAGAGAAATAATAAAACTCTCCAATAACATCTTTTTTGGCTCTACTAAGCACGCAACATAAACAAGGACCTGTCTAACTCAATATGAGTGAACCCGTTGCTTCACAATGTGGGCTCCACCAAATTAACTAATACTTTCTCCTCATACCGAATTACATCATGTGCTCTTAACCAAACATTCTAAACTCTCCAAAAAATACTAATCCAAGTGCGCATATCAAAATGATAGGTGCAACTCCTGTACCAATATAATCTCTGTTGACTTCTCTGGATAACCTCAGGAAACTATGACTATTAACTGTGAACATTATAACTTAACTTCTACTGCATATCTGACTCTACTTCTATGAACACACCTTCATACATATGTCTACAACATACATATAAATGTGCAAGGCTCCATAATAACCATACTATGAATCTCATACTAAACTTTATCTGTAACTCTATCAGGAACACTATTGACACAAACTGCTACACAATTGCATGTACTCGTAATCAACCTTTGCATCCATGATATAATGTTGATGACATATCCATGCAACATATGCTCAAGGCTCACTACTTAAGACTACCACACATGTCGCTTACCATATGTTGTCATCAATGAAAAACATACAGTCAGTAATGGCTTGCTAGAAAATCTTCAACAATCTCCCCCTTTGGCATTGATGGAAACATATGGAATGAAAAACACCACCAATCTAAATGAGCAATTATTTTATAACATTCTCCATTTCCTCAACAAAACTCCCTCAAGGATGAAACCTCCAACTACTACAACTCTTAATGAATACTCCCCCTTTCTCCATGCTCCTTCTGCTTATCTTCTTATTTTTCATGATTGTATATTACTCCCCCTTTGACATCAATGGAAAAGGGTGCCAAAAAATTAAGCACCAGTACTACTCTTAAAGTAGAGTAGTCAACCATTCATCAGTCACTAAGGACTGATGCTCTCCTACAAACTCTAATTAGATTTAGGGAAGGGAATTACTCCTAGCTTCTCCTTAAGATACACAAAAGTATCCTTAGGTAAAGGCTTTGTGAATATGTTTGCTAGCTAATATTTTGTACTCACATAATCCAACTTCACTTCATTCTCTACTACTTTCTCTCTTAGGAAGTGATACTTTATCTCAATGTGTTTTGTCTTTGCATGCATCACAAGGTTCTTATACATATTGATAGTGCTAGTGCTATCACAATGGATAACAATAGGATAATCAATCTGAATACCAAAATCTTGTATCATCTGCTTGATCCACACAATTTTAGAGCAATTTAATGTTGCTGTAACATACTCAGCTTCTATTTTTGACTGAGAAATACAATTAATTTGCTTCTTACTTGTCCATGTGACAAGTGTATCTCCAATAAATATTTCTCCTCCTGAGGTACTCTTCATATCGTCCATGCATCATGCCCAATTTGCATTTGTATACACATGAAGTTCTACATTTTCTGAATTAGGATACCATAAACCATAGTCTATAGTTCATCTCAAGTATCTGAATATCCTCTTTACTGCCATGAGATGACTTTTCTTAGGTTCTATTGCAAATCTTCCAACAATACTAACTACATTGGAAATGTCTGATCTAGTTTGAGTAAGATAGATTAGTTTACCAATCATAGACTTATACAAGGTTATGTCTACTATTATTGAATCATCTTCTTTTGAAAGCTTACATCCTATTATCATAGGGGTACTAATTGGCTTGCAATCATCCATCTTGAATTTCTTCAAGATCTCTTTCACATACTTAGTCTAATTTATGAATATACCTTTATCTATTTGTTGCACATTCAATCCCAAAAAGTACTTGATAGGTCCAATCATACTCATCTCAAATTCACTCTACATCTCCTTAGAACATTCTACACTAAGCTTGTCATTGCCACCAAAGATAATTTCATCAACAAATATAGCAACTAACAATAGTCCATCAGATGTTTCTCTTATGAACAAATTACAATCTGCTACTCCTTTCTTGAATCCAATCTTTGTCAAGTATCCATCCAATCTTTCATACCATTCTCTAGGGGCTTTCTTCAATCTGCATACCATATCAGGTTTGTCTGATAAGGTGAATCCTTCAGGATTCTCTATGTATACTTCTTCCTTCAATTCTCCATTTAGGAATGTTGACTTAACATCCATCTGGTATACCTTAAATGTTAGCACTCCCCTCGGGATTCATGGCATGGCTTAACCACCTCATGTGTCTTCTATAAGTCTAGTGGTTATATCAGGCATTAAC
Organism: Chamaecyparis obtusa; assembly: GCA_027943335.1. Taxonomy (NCBI): domain Eukaryota; kingdom Viridiplantae; phylum Streptophyta; class Pinopsida; order Cupressales; family Cupressaceae; genus Chamaecyparis; species Chamaecyparis obtusa. The sequence goes on along the minus strand of BSBK01000682.1, from coordinate 2,277,688 downwards.
AAGTCAATCTTTTGGTGCAATGGAAACCACTACTTGTAACAAGTGGTATCAGAGCTTGGTCATAGGTTTGAATCTCCTCAGGTAAGGCTGAGGGGGAGATTGTTGGAAAAATGGTTAGCACTCCCCTCAAGATTCATGATATGGCTTAAGCACCTCTTGTATCTTCCATAACTCTAGTGGTTGTATCGGGCATTAACAGGTCAATCTTTTGGTGCAACAGCAACCACTACTTGTAACATTAAAGTCTTTGAAGGTAGCATAGGGTAGAAAAAACTTTATGGTTTCCAATCTACTTATAGGGGAAAATGTATCTAAATAATCAATTCCTTCTCTTTGTGCATATCCTTTACACACTAGTCTTGCTTTGTTTCTTACCACTGTTCCATCTTCATTCATCTTATTTCTGAATATCTACTTGATTCCAATCACATTCTTATCACTAGGCCTAGGGACCAATTCCCATGTATCATTCTTAATTATCTAATCTAGCTCTTCTTTCATTGATTCATGCCAATTTGAATCATTACATGCATCTTCAACACTTAAAGGTTCAATCTGTGAAAGTAAACATACCGATTCATCATTTGTTGGAATCTTTGCTTTTGATCTTGTCATGACTTTGCTGCTCTAATCTCCAATGATGTCTTCCTTTGAATTATATCTAGATGTGAACTTAGTAACATTAGGTGTGACTCTCTCATCTACTTTTTATGTTTCTTCTTCACTTGTTTCAAGGTCATTGAATAGAACATCAATGTTTTCAAACATTTCTTCAACAACTGATCCACTGCTAGTAGGTCTAGGTTCTTCTTCAATCATAGGTGCATAATCATGATATCTTTCTTGAATCATAAACTTTTCATCAATCCTTACATGAGAAATTTCAATGATCTTCTTCAATCTCAAATTAAAACATCTATAAGCTTTGCTTTTAGTAGAGTGACTAAGAAAAATACCTTCATCACTTCTTGCATCAAACTTGCCTATAGCTTCATCTCTCTTGATGTAGCACTTGCTTCCAAAGATTCTGAAGTATTTTACTATAGGTACATTACCAAACCATAGCTCATAAGGTGTATTGTATGTGCCTAGTCTCAATTGAATTCTATTGATTGTATAGCCTGCAGTATTGAACGCATCTCTCCAATAGGTGTGCGCCACCTTTCCTCCAATCATGATAGTGTGTGCTATATCAAGAATGATCCTATTCCTTCTTTCTACAATTCCATTTTGCTTAGGGGTTCTAGGTGCACTTAGTTGTCTTTTTATTCTTTTCATCTCATGTTCGTCACAGTACTCATAAAATCTGTCAAAAGTGAATTCTCCTCCTCTATCTGATCTCAAACATTTAATCTTCAATTTAGAATCATTTTCAACCTTAGCTTTGAATATTTTGAACTTCTCAAATGCTTCAGACTTATCCTTTAAGAATGCAACCCACATCATTCTAGAATAGTCATCAACAAACAAAATAAAGTACCTTTCACCATATATAGTATGATCTTGTTTGAGTTGGTCCACATAAGTCTATATGTATTAGATCCAACTTGTTCTCTACTGAATTGTTCTTTCTTTTGAATGAATTCCTCACATGCTTTCCCATCACACATTCCCTACATATTGTATCAATTGGTTTTTCTATGCTTGGAAGATCTCTTACTGCGTTTACATTGCTTATCTTCACTATGTTGTCAAAATTGATGTGACATAGTCTTTTATGCCATAACCAACTGTCATCTACTTTAGCAAAAAAATAAATTGCTTCAGGATTAAGTTTAAAAACATTACCTTTAGTCTTTGAACCTAATGCAATCATTTCTCCTTCCTTTTTGTTAATGATGCACTTTTTGTTTTTGAATTCCAACGAATATCCTTTGTCGAGCAACTATCCAACACTTAGTAAGTTATGTTGCAAACCATCAACATAAAGAACATCATCAGTGTTGTTCTTTCCATCCAAGGTGATAGCTCCTCTACCTATGATAGGTTTAGGAGTTTTGTCTCCAAATCTAACCATATCACCTTTGTACCTATCCAGATGTACAAATCTATCCTTGTCTCCTATTATATGAGGAGAGAAACCACTATCAATGATCCAATCTGTCCTAATGTTAGCTTGTGAAATCAGTACTAACTCGTGCTTTCTTTTCATCTTCAAGGTCCATTTCATCAAACATTTTCTCCATGTATTAAAGAGAAATGAATCCAATTTCATCTTCTATTGATTCTTCATCTGATACTCCATCACCAGCATAGTAACACTCTTTTGTATACTTAGGTTTGTTATTAGTCTTGAACTTCTTGACTCTTGTAGTCCACATTTAGAAGCAAAGTGACCAATCTTGTTACATGAAAAGCATTTGAATGGTAACTGACCTTCATATTTTCCTTTTCCTTTTCTTTCCTTTTTAGAAATCATAGCAATGAAATAATCTAGTTCTCTATCATCATCCTCGTCATCAAAATTACCAGAGGTGTTCAAAAATTTCTTACCATGGACTGAAGCTTTGAATGTTGTTTCACTTTTAGGCTCTTTCTTCAATCTTGATATCTCAAAGGCTGAAATATTACTGATTAAGGTCTCTCTTTTGAAGTCTTTTGTGGATTGTATAGTTTCATCTAGGATGCATATCTTGTGGTCATATTTTGGTGTCAAGGTAGTCATCATTTTATCCATTATGTCTTCTTCTGAAATCCCTCCACCATTGTTTTTTATTCCAGCAATTGTTTCATTAATCCTTTGATTGTAAGCTTTGACACTCTCATCAAGTTGCATCTCTAATGTATTGTATCTTTCCTTCCATGTTTTCTTGCGCGCATTCTTGGCTTGAATATCTCCTTCAAACATGTCTTCTAGATACTTCCATATCTTCTAGGCTTTGTCCATCTTCTTGATCTCTAAAAACTCACTGCCAAATAGGGCATTGATAAGGGCTTCCTTGGAAATATCATTTGATGTTAAAATTTCTCTCTGAGGCACTTGGCTCTAATACCAATTGTTAAGAATAGTCCCAAGAGATAACTGAGAGGGGGGGTGAATCAGTTATCTACAAGATTCAATTCTTTATCCAATTAATTACAAAAGAACATTAAGCACATACATAATAACATATGAACACAATTTTGGTTATGGGGAAACCCAAATAGGTAAAAACCCTAGTGGAAATTGACACCCACTAAAACTACACTAGTGTATAATGATCCTTGTTAGAAGATCTTACAACCCTGTTAGGATTTTATCTTTACAATACAATAAGTATAGTGACCTGGTTAAGGGTTAGATCCTGTTAGGAATCTTTTATATTTAACCCTATTAGGGGTGAGGATGCACTATCTGAGAGCTCACTACTCAAAGGGGTGAAGGCTACAACCTTCAGTTTAATAGATACACACTATATTTGGATCTTGGTGAACTGTGAGGTAGACCTTCTATCTTGATCAGTTCTAATGAATAACACACACTCTTTATTTTGTCACATAGACCTTCTATTGATGGCACAACACTTCGCACCTTCTACTCTATTTTTATCTTTCAACTCAATGCCATGCATAGCAATCACAAATGACTACCTATAAGTATCTTTCCTCTAAATGATATAATCAAGTCAGCCTATTAGAACCACCTTGAAATCATATTAAAGAAACAAAAAAACTCTCCAATAACATCTTTTTTGGCTCTACTAAGCACGCAACATAAACTGGGACCTATCTAACTCAATATGAGTGAACACATCGATTCACCCTGTCGGCTCCACCAAATTAACTGATACTTTCTCCTCATACTGAATTACATCATGTTCTCTTAACCAAACATTCTAAACTCTCCAAAAAACACTAATCCAAGCATGCATATCAAAATGATAGGCGCAACTCCTGTACATATATAATCTTTGTCAGCTTCTCTGGATAAACTCAGGAAACTATGACTATTAACTATGAACATCATAACTTAACTTCTACTACATATCTAACTCTACATCCATGAATATAACTTCATACATATGTATACAACATACATATAAATGCACAAGGCTCCATGATAACCATACTATGAATCTCATACTGAACTCTGTCTATAACTCTGTCAGGAACACTGCTACACAACTGTTTGTACTCATATTCAACCTTTGTTTCCATGATATAATGTTGATGATATTGTTAGGAATGAATGATAAAGTGTTTGGCAGCCATTTTATAGCATTTTTTGTTGCATTCATGACTATGATTGTCATTGATGTCAACACAATGATTTACCGAAGACTTGCAAAGAAGCAGACAGAGTTTGGATTAGCGCATGTGGGTTATTATATTTGGAGCTCTGTGACATTGAGGATATACTATTTGATATGTCATATGTCTATGGTTAAGATCATAGATAGTAATTCATTGATTCATGGAAGTTATGATCATTTTGGTGGAAGCAGTGTTTAGGTAGTGTCCCTGAGTAGCGGTTTGTGGAAATCGGATGATATCTCCTAATCAGGATGGAATCTGATTTTGTGCAATTAAAGGGAAGTTGAAGACACATTGATAGTGATGTGGATGATAGTGCAAACTTTGAGGTTGCATGAGTGAAGATTTATTGTATTTGGAAGCTGACAGTTTTATGTAATTTTGGTGTAGCGTGTGGAAACTTTCATTTTGTAATTGTATGCCAGCTCATTTGTAATTATTTGAGTGTGGTATAAAGCAAGGAATGTATTTCCTTTTTTTTATGTATTTTTAGTGATGATGTGTGATGCTGTATGAATGAAGTGAAGAAAAGAGCTAAGTATGAAAGTGAATTTGTGAAGGAAGACATGTGAAGTACAGATATCTAAAATTGAGATCTGATGTAGCAGTGTGTACAGTTTGGCATAGTCAGAGAAAAGGTAACATATTATTCTATTGAGTAATGCAAAGATTATTTGGATAGTGTGTTCAGTGATCTTACCCTAAAGCTATTTGGGTAGTGGGTCATTCTGTCTTCCATAACTCTTAACCGGGTTAGAATATTTTAACAAGGATTCAAAATCTCCTAACAGGGATTCATATGTACTGAATGTATTTCATAAGACTCCTAATAGATTCCATCCTCTCACAAGGAATATTCATATTAGTGCATCTTTTGTGGGCATCATTCCCACCAGGGTTTACTCTTTGATCAAGAGGTTTCCTAGTCAACATATCTTGTGTCATTGTGTTATTATGTATGAATATCTTTCTATGGTTTGTAATTATATTGCTTATATGGTTTAATGTTGTTGAAGATGGTAAAAGTTATAATTATCTAATAATTGATTCACCCTCCCCCCCCTCTCTCAGTTATCTTGGTGGACTTTACTTTCTAGCAATTGGTATCAAAGCAGTAGGTCCTTGAAAGAGAAGTTTAATAGCTTAAGGAGATTCATGGTGAAATTTGAAAAAGAAATCCCTAAGTTTGATGGAGTAAATTTTGACAGCTAGAAAGAAAAGATGAAGATAGACCTATTATGTTTAGGACCAGGTTATTGGTTGATTACAAAGAATAATAAGACTATCATTGAAGAGGACAATCTTTAAACATGTACTACGGAAGAGAGAGATCTATTCATGTGTAACATACTTGCAAGAGAAGCACTTTTGATAGCACTACCAGAGAATGAGTACAGTCAGGTAAAATATTTGAAAAAATCTCATGAAATTTGGAATGCTTTACACTCTACTTTTGAAGGTGATGAACATGCAAAAAGAGTTAGATTACATAATTGGATATGTGCATTTGAAGATATAAGAATGTTGGAAGATGAATCAGTTAGAAGTTATATTGGTAGAATGTCAGAGATCATTTCAAGTATAAAATCTTGTGGAGGAACAAAGATAGAGAATGAAGTGATATGGAAAATTCTAAGGACATTGACTCCTATATTTAAGCAAACAACATAGATGATTGAACAAGTGATACCTTGTACAACAAACTTTACAAGAGAGACTCTTCTTGGAAGATTGGAAGCAGCAGAAATGAACCTGAGATTATCAAGAGACTTACCTAGAATGGAGATAGCATTCAATGCTCTTAGTGTTTGCCCTAATTTGTCAAGAAGCATCAGTGTGAGAGGAGATTATGCTGGTAGAAGAAGATCTAGAAATGAAGAAGACAAGAAGATTGAAGAAGGTATTGCCTTGCTTGTGACAAGAGAACCAGACGGTAAGAAAATTTTTAAATGTTGGACTTGTCAAGAATAAGGTCATTTTGCATCTAAATGCCCTAAGAGAGTTAAAAAGTACAAAATCAATTTCAAACCTAGAAGATTTAAGGAATGTTATTATGCTAATGATGAAGATCTTGAAGCTAGTATAGAAAGAACTTTAAGTGAAAGTGATACTGAGAATAATGATGACATAGGATTTGTAGCAATTAAAGAAGAAAATCTTGAATCTGATGTTAAGGAAGAAAAAGCCTTAGTTTCTCAAGTTGAAAAGAAAGCTGATTGGATTATAGATAGTAGTTGTTCACATCATATGACTGGAGACATGAAAAATTTCATAAAGTTGAATGAATATGATGGTGGAGTAGTTAGAGTTGGAAACAATGTACCTTGTTTGATCAAAGGTATAGGATCTATTACTCTTGATGGAAAGACTAATATTGATGATGTTTATTTTGTGGATGGATTAAAACATAATCTTCTGAGTGTTGGATAGTTAGTTGATAAGGGATATCAAGTTTGGTTTACTGAGAAAACTTGTGTGATAAAGGATAAAGATGGAAATTTGATTGGAACTAGATCTAGAACCAGAGGTAATGTATTTTAGTTAAATCCTACTGAGATGACATGTTTGATTACTAAAATTGATGATAGTTGGTTATGGCATAGAAGATTTTGTCATATAAACTTTGATATCATTGTGAAAGTAAGTACTACACTTGCAGTAAGAGATTTACCTAGAATTTTGAAGCCTACTAACATGATTTGCAAAGAATGTGTAATGGCTAAACAGAAGAGAAGTTCTTTTCCTAGTAAGAAGTTTACATCTACAGAGAAGCTGGAGATTGTTCATACAAATTTGAGCAGTCCTACCAGGACTCGAGGATTCTATGGAGAAAGGTATTTTATGATTCTTGTTCATGATTTTACAAGAATGATGTGGATTGCATTTCTTAAAGAAAAATCTGAAGCATTTGATAAGTTTAAGATTCTTAAGAATAAAGTTGAGAATGAATCTGGAATGAAGATTAAATGTTTAAGATCTGATAGAGGTGGAGAATTTACTTCTAGAGAGTTTAACAACTTTTGTGAAGAAAATGGCATTAAAAGACAGTATTCAGCTCCTAGAACACCTGAAAAAAATGGCATTGTAGAAAGAAGGAACAGATCAGTGACTGAAGCAGCAAGATCTATGTTGTTTGAAAATAATTTGGCAAAGATATTATGGAGAGAAGCAGTGAACATAGCAATATACACAATGAACAGAGTACAAATTAGAGTAGACATAGACAAGACACCTTATGAATAATGGTTTGGACATGCACCCTCAGTTAAGTATTTTAGAATTTTTGGAAGAAAATGTTATATAAAGAGAGATGATGATATTGGAAAGTTTGATCCTAGAAGTGATGAAGGTATATTTCTTGGATATTCTTTGAAAATCAAAGCATATAGATGTTTCAATAAAAGAACTAAGACTATCATTGAGAGTGCAAATGTTAAAGTTGATAAAAAGTTCAAAATTTAGGAAAGAATTCTTGATTATGAATCTGATGAAGAAACTCATCCTAAGCCTAGTACTGGAACTACTGAATTGTTTTGTGAAACTGATAGTGATTTGTTGAATGAAAGCCACAGTGAAGTTATTGAAGAACCTACATCTGAAGAGAGATCTGAGACAGTGACACCTAGCAAGAGTTTGTTAAAGAATCATCCTTTTGAACAGATTATTGGGAGCATCAAAAGAGGAGTTCTTACTCGAAATAAGGCACAAGAACAGTTATGTTTGATTTCTCAAATTGAACCTAAGACTACTAATGAAGCTTGTGAAGATGAAAGTTGGACTAATGCTATGAAAGAAGAACTATATCAGATTGAAAAGAACAAGACATGGGAATTGGTCCCTTGACCTAAAGACAAGAATGTTATTGGAACTAAATGGGTATTCAGAAACAAGATGAATGAACAAGGAGAAGTAGTGAGAAACAAATCAAGATTGGTATGTAAATTAAAGAAAGCTTTCTATGGACTTAAACAAGCACCTAGAACTTGGTATGCAAGACTGGATAAGTATTTGTTAAAGTTGGGATTTATAAAAGGTACAGCTAATAGCAATCTGTACACAAAAGAAATTAAAAATGGTTTGTTAGTTATAGTTATTTTTGTTGATGACATTATCTTTGGAGGAGAAGATGAAGCTAGTGACAAATTTGCTGATGAAATGAAGACTGAATTTGAAATGAGTATGATTGGTGAAATGAAATACTTTTTGGGATTATAGATAACACAAAACAATGATGGTATCTTTGTAAGTTAGACAAAGTACCTGAATGACTTATTGAAAAGATTTGGAATGGAGGATTGTAAACTAGTTGGAACACCTATGGTGACTGGACATAAGTTATCTAGCACAGATGAGACTCCTATAGTAGAATGGAAGAAATATAGATCTATGATTGGAGGATTGTAGTATTTGACACATGCAAGACCTGATATAGCACATTTAGTTGGAATTGTAGCAAGATTTCAAGCTGAACCTAGAGAATCACATTATGCAGTAGTAAAGAGGATACTGAGATATTTAAGAGGCACAATGGACTATGGATTATGGTATGAAAATTCTGATGATTTTACCCTATGTGCATATATAGATGCTGATTGGGGAGGCAGTGTTGATGATAAGAAAAGCACCAGTGGAGGAGCATTTTTCCTTGGAGGAAGATTAGTTTTTTGGCTAAGCAAGAAGCAGAATTGTATCTCACAAAGCACAGCAAAAGTAGAATATGTAGCAGTAGCAAACAATTGTAACCAGATAATTTGGATGAAGCAGATGCTGAAGGATATTGGAATAAAATTTGTTGAACCTATTTTTATACATTGTGATAACACCAGTATAGTTAGTATGTCTAAGAATCCTATATTACATTCTAAGACAAATCATATAGAGATTAAGTATCATGTTGTAAGAGAGAAAGTTGCTGAAAAAGAAGTCAGACTTGAGTACATAAGTACAAAGGAGCAGATAGCAGATATATTCACAAAGCCTTTGCCTAAGGATACATTTGATTATCTAAGAGGTATGCTTGGGGTTATACCCCAACCTACTTTTGAGAAGTGATGCAATTGGTTGCATCTGTCTAGTGGTATATGAGCCTTATCTTTCTTCTGGACTAGATGTTGGTACTTCCTCTATGGGGGAGTATGTGTATCTGAGCTAAGTCATGAGGACTTTAGTAAATATATTTTTTGAAAAGTGTCTTTTGACATTGAGTTTTTATTGACTTAGTCATGAAATTTCTATCATTGATGTCAATGGGGGAGAAGTATGCATGAAAAACAATATGACACATTTGTTGGAGAGAACTGAACAGGATAACGAAGCAAGATTTGATTGATGAAGAGGATTTGAAGAAGCAATATTGCAATATTGGATTTTTGGAACATTGGATGTTTTTCATCTATGTTGTCATCAATGCCAATGGGGGATATTTTTAGGAAAGAATGCTAAAGTGTTTGGCAGCCATTCTGTAGCAGTTGTTGTTGCATTCATGACTATGATTGTTATTGATGTCAACATGGTGATTTATTGAAGACTTGCAGAGAAGCAAACAGAGTTTGGATTAGCACACATGGGTTATTATAGTTGGAGATATGCAACATGAAGGATATACTCTTTGATATGTCATATGTCTATGGTTAAGAGTGTAGCTAGTAATTCATTGATTCATGGAAGTTATGATCATTTTGGTGGAAGTGGTGTTTAGGCAATGTTCCTGAGTAGCAGTTTGTGGAAATCGGATGATATCTCCTAATCAGGATGGAATCTGATTTTGTGCAGTTAAAGGGAAGTTGAAGACACATTTATAGTGACATGGATGATAGCATAGACTTTGAGGTCACACGAGTGAAGATTTATTGTATTTGGAAGCCAACAGTTTTATGTAATTTTGGTGTAGCATGTGGAAACTTTTATTTTGTAATTGTATGCCGACTCATTTGTAATTATTTGAGTGTGGTATAAAGGAAGGAATGTATTTCCTTGTTTTTATGTAGTTTTAGTGATGATGTGTGATGTTGTATGCATGAAGTGAAGAAAAGAGCTAAGTATGAAAGTGAATTTGTGAAGGAAGACATGCGAAGTACAGAGATCTGAAATTGAGATCTAATGTAACAGTGAGTATGGTTTGGCATAGTCAGAGAAGAGGTAACATATTATTCTGTTGAATAATGCAAAGATTATTTGGATAGTGTGTTCAGTGATCTTACCCTGAAGTTGTTTGGGTAGTGGGTCCTTCTGTCTTCCATAACTCTTAACCAGGTTAGACTCTTTTAACAGGGATTCAAAATCTCCTAATAGGGATTCATATGTAGTGAATGTATTTCATAAGACTCCTAACAGATTCCATCCTCTCACAAGGAATATTCATATTAGTGCATCTTTTGTGGGCATCATTCCCACCGGGATTTACTCTTTGATCAAGAGGTTCCCTAGTCAACATATCTTGTGTCATTGTGTTATTGTGTATGAATATCTTTCTATGGTTGGTAATTATATTTCTTATATGGTTTAATGTTGTTGAAGATGGTAAAATTTATAATTATCTGATAATTGATTCACCCCCCTCCCCTCTTAGTTATCTTGGTGGACTTTACTTTCTAACAGACATATCCATGCAACATATGCTCAAGGCTCACTTCTTAAGACTTCCACAGATGCTACTTACCATATGTTGTCATCAATGACAAACATATAGTTAGCAATGGCTTGCTAGAAAATCTCCAACAAAAATGACATCCTTACAAATTTTATATCAAACTGATCTTGACCTAATTATTGTTTAGACTCAATCTTAGAAAATGTAAGATCTACGATAGAAATGAAAAACCTAGATCAACATTACATAGGAATCATTAACAATTTAATGATTAAATCCATATTAAATCTTGTCTCGATCTTGGTAAACCATTTCCTTAATTGGTGTAAATTATTTGCCTTGTAGTTTGTGTCATTCCAAAATGCTATGTTGTTTCCTATTTCACTCGGTGTCTATACTGCATTCATCACTTAGTAATTAACTAGTGCTCCGTTATATGAATTCTCAGTGATTACTATGCTAAGTACTTTCTAATCATCTAGCTCGATAAGAGTGCTCGGTCAAAGTTGTGTTTGATTAACTTAGTGATCTTCCTTATGTTCTGCTCGATGTCTAGGCTATGTATATTGACCGATTGTCCTATCTTGTCTCCTTTATCGATTGTATGACCGAATGATACTAATGACAACTATTAATTCTCTATAGAAGAAACATTATCCCCCTTGTAATTAGTATCAAAAACTTTATGTATAAGTACCAACTTCAAAATTTTGAACTTTACCAAAAAATGTGAATCTATGTGAACTCCCCTTTGTACATGCTTTCAGTGTGAATTACATACAAGAATATATATACATATATTTTCCCCCTTTTTTGAAATTAATGCCAAAAATATACTCACAGCTTGTTAAATATGTTCGGATGGGTTTTCTTCAAATTATCCAAGAGGTTTCCCAATCCTCTTTAAGATTCTCAAGAGAAATGTGCTCTAATCCAACTTGTGCATGCATATCAAAAATATTTTCTAATATAGGTATCACTGGGGTGGAAACTAGATCTTTTTCCTTATTCACATGTTGTTTTATCACCTTGAGGTATGGAAGTAACTCTACATGTAACTTGGTTACTTGATCTTTGATTGTATCTTCTTTCTTCCTTAGTTCTAATCTCAACCACTGGATTTCTTGAACTTTTTCATAATGTTCATAAAATGCATTTGGCAAAGATTATTTGCACTAACCTCGATATCTTCATCTAACTTTTGTATCTTTTCACTAAGCTCGGTAGTGAAGTGGTGTATAGTGCATAATTTGTGCAAAATTTTAATAACTTGTTGAATAATTGTATCAAGCTCATTTATTACCTCAGATAACTTTACTTTATTTACTGCCACTTCTTGGCTGATTCACTCTGCTAGCTTCAACTATATCTTGGCCTTAGCACTTTCTTCAATTCTTTTCTCTACATCTATATTGGGAGCATTTATGTGGCCAGTTAGAGTAGTAATTTGATCAATGATGGGATTTGCCTCATCAACATTGATCACACGTGGGAATTTCTATGATTTCATCTAATGTGACTGGACCCTTACCATGTTTTTTCTTTTTCTTCTTCTCTTGTGTGTTAGATGTGGGAGATTTCCCATAAGGTACTAGAGCTTTAGTCTCTAGATTAGACTTTTCTTTCTCGATAGACACACTCTCTTCCTTATCCTACCCTTTGATTGTTGTCTTAGTTTGATGTCCTTATTTTAGTTTTAGTTTTAGGCTCATTTGTGTCCTTTTTCTCTTCTACACCATGTCCTTCAGATGTGTCTTTATGTTGCTCAGGTGTTTGATCCTCAGGTTGCCCTTGTGTAGCAATATCAATTACTTGTACTAATATCAACAAATTTCCTAGTATGTCTACTGTTGTTGCCTTAGTAGTTTGATCTTCATTGGTATTACCTACAGCCATAGTGATTTCTTCATCATCCTTAACATCATCATCATGATCTCCATTTGTAATGTCTTCTATTAAGACTTTATCTATCCCAATTATTACTAATTTCTCGAGAGCATCCTATGTTTCCTCTTTAGTATATCCAGGTGGATAGAAGTCCTCTCCATAAGTGGCATCTTGTACCTCAGTGTCAGATATATGAATTGGCTCCTTTGTGGCTATGTTAGCATCATCTAAGTGTACTCCTTTCCCTTTTCTTTTAACTTTCTTCTTAGGGATTATAGCTGATGCAAGCTTATCTTCTTCTGCCCTTGATTCCAAAAATTTTGTCCATAATAGATTTCTATTTTCATTAACTTCCTCAATTTTACCTGCCAAAATGTTTAGTGCTCGACCTTTCATCAAAAATTAGTTGAGACATTATTTCATCATCTCATCAACCCCTGTTACTGAAAGTGTGGGTATTGCCAAAATTAAAGAATGTTCCCTCATTTTCTTTTATGTATGCAAGGCATATGTCCACCTTGTCAATACTTTGTCATGAAGTTCCTTGGGGATATATTTCACTAATTCAATAGGTAATTTCTTAAATTTAATTAGCATGTGGATGATTTCCTCTTCAATTTTCTCTTGATCTTTGGTTGACATATGTGCATACGAATTCATCTTAGGGTGACCTAGTCTACCCATTTCCTTTATGTTGTTAACTAACTCATCAATAGATTGATTCTTATTTACAACAAATTTAAACTTACTTTGATCATCTTCTTCTTCAAGGTCTACATCATATTTTTCTCTTATTAGTCTCATCTTCTTTGGTTGCTCAGTGGTGGCTTGTGCACCTCTTTTCTTCTTCTAATAATTCTTTGTGGGAGTGGACCTTGTGATTTTTACAATTCCTTTCTTCAAGGGTGGAGAAGTGGATGTGGAGGATCTTGTACTTGCTCGTGTAGGTGTTTCTACTTGTTTCCTCTTCTTGGTGGCCTTTACCGATGCAACTTGAAGTTCTTTATCTGACTTGGTTTCCTCCTCATGTTCATTGTTCCTGATTAGAAGTTGTTCCTTGGTTTCTTCATCAACTGACTTATCTATTGCTTCTTCTTCTTCTTCATCTTCTCCAAATTGTTTCACCAATGTTTCCATCATTTTCTTATATTTTCTACTAACCGTTACTCCGACTAGATCAATTTTTATCCTTAATTTTTCTTCCTCATAGGTTCCAAACCTAGTAGCTTTAGGATCTTTGGGCCTGTCCAACATTGCCTTTATTGACCTAGAGGTGTGGTCAATCTCTAGTTCATAGCCCATTGGAGGTAGCCAAGCAGTTCTTGGCTCAACTACCTTGACCAAAGTGGTGCCAGTGTCCATCATAAAACATATATATTCCTTATGCTTCTCAACTAATTGACCTAGAATCTTGCTCCTTTTGTGTATTTTGTCCTTAAATTGTCCAAAATAGTCATCCATGACAGTCACAAAATTCTGACCTAGATTTTTGATAAACTCATTTATTTGAATAATGATTGGTCGATCAACATCCTAGTCTACATTACTGACGAATGGGAAGTGGTTCTGCAAGTAGAAAAATATGCAAACTAGTAATGAACCAAACTTACATGTATTGGTCTTTTCTACCAAAATGATTCTCATGTTCTCTTCTATTTATTTCAATAGTAGCTTGGTGAGGTCTAACTATAGACCTTTCGTAACAATTTTGTAAGCTATATCTACTACTTTGCATTGGACATTGTTGGGCCTACTAGATTGAAAATTTTTGTAGCCAATGACATAGGCTCCTAACCTTGTTTTTGGATTGGTTGTGGTGTTAACTCTCATTCCTCTACTATCCCACTTGGCTCTTGTAATCTTCTCATTTTCTACCCTTGGTGGATTCCTTATAGCCTTCTCCTTATCACTAGTGGGGTACCTAGTAACTACATGAATAATGTCCTTAGATATTTTAACTAGTTCATCCAACCACATTTTACCTTCATGAATGCAGCTAAGTACAACCCTAATCCATTCAAACTTGAACTCCCTAGGGAAATGTAGGGCTTTTGATAATCCTTTGACTTCTAGGTGTTTGTGCTCATCATTGAGATTTCCATTCTCGCTCAACTCCTAGTAAATTGCTTGCAGTTTGAAGTCTCCAATTTTACTTATCTTGCAGTGGATATAAGGATGTATATCCTATACCTATAAAACCCTAGGCAATATGCTAGAAAACATGCCAGTTTGTTCAAATTGTGAAGTGATCTTGGGATGCAATTTATATTTAGGTTCTTCACAAGTTGTTGACTTAATCAATGTGAACTTCTTGTCACTTTCGGTCTTGGATTTCATAGTCATGGATGAAGATGCCATTGTTCTTTCAAATTTAGGGATTCGTGAAATCTTCAAAAAATATCTCAATAAATAAGAACTTACTTGGAATGATGATAAACTACTTAGATTCTCAAATATCTATTGAGTGATCAAAAACTAATTTTCTCAAATTCACTCAAATCACTTTGGTTATGCTATTGATCATTGTGTAATGAAATAACTTGCATCATTGTTTATTTATACCTAAAATTTATTTTCCCACTGAAACTTTTGCATTAAATGCTTTACCTACCATAACTCAGTAAACATAGTGATGTTTAGTTATCCCTTTGAAGCTTTAGCTCGGTTAACACTAGATATTTCTTGATTGATACTTCAACTTAGTTAACCTTTCCATTTTCATCAACTAACGGTCTTTTGCTCAGTCATACTTTTATCGACTATACATATTTAAGCTCAAAACATACAATACCCTAGTGCATCTTATTTCATGCTAATTTGGTGCTCATTCAATAGATATAAGTAACTGTTGTAAGATATAACCAATTGAAATTTAGTTCCATAATTACTTGAAATTCTTAGGTGGAGGTGGTGAAATCACCTAATCCAAAAGATGAGGTGTCACCGATTGTTTTGTTTGATCCAACATTGTCATTCATTGATTTTCTCCACATTTGATTTATTATCCTTATGATTTATACAATTATGTTACCATTTGTATTATCATTTACCTCTTGTGCTTGGTCTTTGTAGTATTTTCTCAAGTGACCGACCTTGTGATAGTGCAAACATGCCATTCCAGAATTTGTCCAATTTTGAGATCTTCCTCTCCAGTTATTTGTCATGCAATTTGTTGAAATATGTCCATATCTACCACATGCATTGAAGCTAACCCAAGCATTGTAACCCCAAGTATATGCATTACCTTGCCTTCTCAATTGATATGTCTTTTTTTGTCCTTTCAGTTTCCAGACTTGCTTCATCTTTGTCCTGCATTCCTATGATATGTGTCCATGCATGTTGCAAGTGTGATAGTGCTTTTCCATGTAGTTCTTCTTATGTGACATATTCAACTTTTATCTACACTCATGTGCTTGATTTCCATACTTGTTGCAATTATAAAAATAACCATCAAATTTAGGAGTGGATTTAGGAATACCTTTTTCTTTTCTTCAACAAACATTTGATGTGTGGCCTGGTTTTCCATAATTATAGCATGAGAGCTTCTTTGGCCTTGGATTTTCATAGGCACTCTTTTATTCAGCTTGTCTTTATGACTCTCCCAACTCGGTATAGCCTAAACTAGTAGTGTTTTCAAGTCCTCTTTGACTTATTAGGAATTCATCCATCATTTTAGTACTTTCTTTGACCTTTTTAATCATCTCATTATGTTGTCATTGAATCTTCACTTCATTCTTCAATCTTTCATTTTCTTCTCTCAATTCACTGATGTCCTCCAATTTCCTAGTAAGCTCACTATTTACTCAATTGACTTCCTGACTCATGACAACCATCTAATTGGAGATTTCAAAGTGATGCTTGACAAGTCTCAATATCTCAGATTCTTTTTCTTTCATCTTTTCAATCATTTTCCTCCTATCTTCAATAGCCAAATTTCTTTCTTATTCAATATGTCTTCCATTGTTCATGACATCAATCATTCTAACCATTTTTGTCACTTGATCAATCTGCAGTACTCTCACTTGTTCAATAATATGTTGATTCTTTTCAGATAGATCTAATATGGTTCCTTCAGCTGCATCAGATATGCTACCAAATCCAGATCCAGATGACTCAAATGGATCATCTATCTCTTCTTCATGATAATTAGTCTCATTATACTGAAGTTCCATAACTTTCCTTTTGACTAGTAACTCTCTCAATTTTTCTTTGGCTTCCTTCAATTATTCAATGTAGATCAGCAGCTATAGATTCTGATTCTCAATAGTTTTGTCAAGCTTATACCTTTCCATGCTTAAGATCTTTACTCTTTAGTGATTAAACTTTCTTAACAAGAGAACAAGATCTGATACCAATTGTTGGGATTATGGAAAGATGTGTACTGAGAGGGGAGGGGTGAATTAGTACCCTTAAAAATTTTCAAACCAAATATTTGTAAACATGAATATCACTAACCAACTGTATCAATTGCATTTAACATACATCCAAAATAGTACTGAAATGTAAATGCATGTAATCTAATCAATAAACCATTCATGAAACTTCATACACATAACTCAATTATTTTGTTATCGCAGAAAGCCTTGTTAGAAGGTAAAAATTATGGTGGGGATGACACCCACAAAGCTTCACTACTGTAATAAAAAAGTTTTTCAGTTAAGGCTACAAAGATTTTGATGACTTCTGGTGATCTTAATCTATTTAAGAGTAATAATGAGATCAGCTAGATCTACCTGGTTAAAGGATTTTAGCAACACAGTCAAGTGTGCACTCGGTTAAGATATTTTACTAAGGATGGTTAAGTCAACTCTGTTAGGAGATTTTGAGTTTGCTACAATTATTAGAAAGTAATAGTGAGGTTGATCTAAATGAGGTACAACTAAAATTGTTGATATCAGGTCTGTTAAGTACAATAAAGATATCACCTTGTTGTGATGAATATGTCCTTCTAAACTACTCGGTAGCCTTATATTTGTTCTAATAAATAGAATGCTTCTATCAAAATCCTTTTGTCAAAACCCTGTCTAATCTTCAGATGTCCTTGAGTGTGGCTACTTCTTGATGATATATGTCAAAATGACATCCTTACAAATTTTATATCAAATTGATCTTGACCTAATTAGGGTTTAGACTCAATCTTAGAAAACCTAATATCTATGGTATAAATGAAAAACCCAGATCAACATTACATAGGAATCATCAACAATTTAATGATTACATCCATAATAAATCTTGTCTCGATCTTGCTAAACCATTTTCTTAATCGGTGTAAATGGTTTGCCTTGTAGTTTGTGCCATTCCAAACTACTATGTCATTTCCTGTTTCACTCAGTGTATACTACATTCATCACTTCGTAATTAACTGGTGCTTGGTTCATATGAATGTTCGACAATTACTGTGCTCGGTACTTGGTGATCATCTGGCTCGATAAGAGTGCTCGGTCAAAGCTATGTTCGATTAACTTAGTGATCTTCCTTGTGTTCTTCTTGTTGTCTAGGCTCTATATATTGACCGACTGTCCTACCTTGTCTCCTTTACTGATTGTATGACTGAATGATACTAATGAAAACCATTAATTCTCTATAGGAGTAACATTTTATTTATATACATATATATATAACCTACACAATATAAATATAATATATATTATATATAGACACACTATATATAATATATATTTTGTGTATAAATATATATTTATTATGTGTGTATATAGATATATAGTGTATACACACACACGCACACACACACACACATATATATATACACACAATATATATAATATATATTTTGTGTATAAATATATATTTATTTTGTGTAGGTTATATATATAGTGTGTGTATATATATATAGATATATAGTGTATACACACATATATATATTATGTGTATATATTGTATATATATATACACACACATTTTATATATATATATATGTATGTGTGTGCTTTTTATTCTACGTCAAAAAAATATGATAAAAAAATAATAAAAAATATAAAATAATAATAAATAAATAATATAATAATATAATGGAGGCGGTGGTTTCCATTATCCCCACCTCCAACAACCCTTTAGCTTTTGTGGTAGCCAAGGTTTCCCATGACAACATAAGTTGTCAGTGACAACATGGGAGGTGGGCATGTGTCCCATCTCCTCCCCCCTTTTTTATTTCTTTGGTTTAAAGTATATATATACATACATACATACATATATAGTATTTTTATATGGAATTAAATAACTTATTTAATTAAATAAGGTTTATTTTGTAAATAAGTGTATCATCTTAAAATGGAAGCACTTCCATGTTAAGAGCATTTATCCCTCCGAGTGAGTGGTCTGGGGTCATGTTAAGCACCTTGATTAGGTCTTTGCATGTATCTAGTTGTTTCCCCCTGTTCTGCTTCTCCTCCTCATTTCTAGCCTTTTCCAGATAATTTTCTCTAAGAATCTGGAGTTTTTGACTGTCTGGGTCGAAGACAACCTGGTAGGGTCAAGGATGACCTAGACCCTAACCTAGGTCAGGGATGACCTCGACCTTGACCTAGGGTGGTGTCTACCTCATCCCTGACCCCAAGTCCAATTTTTAGATTCTGGGAGTTACGGGATGTCGAGCTTTGGATAGTTTCTTTTTCTCGCTTCCAGGTCGGCCATTTCTGATTTTAGAATGGTAAATCCTTAAATTTCATTTAATATAGGTATATTTCTAGGGGTTAAGATTAATTGAGATTTAATTCTCCAATGTCGGCCTCTCTAGAATTTTATGCCCTAGATCACTATAAAAGGAAGCCTTCCTCTCTCATTTTCTCCATCATGAAATCAAGTAATCAAGTTCTCAAGTGCAAGAAAGAAGGAGAAGGAAAGAAAGAAAGCATTCATTCATATTCAAGCCAAGCATTCAACCATTCAAGAATCCATCAAGGAGATCCATTGTTAGCTATTGAAGGATTCAATCTCTTTGGAGCCCCCTTGAAGATTTCTCCATCCATATTCATCCAAGCCTCTTCTTATGCAAAGATCCATTCAAAATTGGTGTTGAAGATCTAGTGTCATTGATTGGAGACATCCTACATTCATTTCTACATTCATTTGGAGCATCCATAATTGTGGATTCAAGGATTCAAATCCTCCACAAGGGTTTCAACATAAGCAAGGTCAATTGTTCCATTTACTTTGTTTATGCATACTATAATTTCAATTCAATTTCAAGGTTAATTCCTAAATTGGGGTTTGACCAAGGCAAACCCCCCATCCAAAAAACAAAAACCTCTTTTTCTTGCAGGTATATGTGCAGGACTGCAAATCAGAGCTTGGATCTGGATACCCTTTTCGATAAACTTATGAGATCCATGAATAGAATTTTGATCAGAGTTGTTTCAGGTCAAGGATGGCCTTTAGTAGGGAGTTAGCCTTTGCCCCATTATCTGGGTCAAGGATGACCTGCTTCCCGAAAGATAAAAGTTTTTTGGGTTTTCTCTGTCTCGGCATTTCCAGTCCAAAACAGGTTGCAAAATTGCCCGAAACTACACACAGACATCAGAAATTAGCATTTTCCAAATCTGCCCTATTTTGAGGTTAGTATTTTCCTTCCATTTATTTCATTTTTCAAGCATATACTTTTCATAGTAGAATATAAGGTTTTCTCCTTCATTCATATTCTCCATAGATTGATTCTTTTGTGTATTAACCTTTTGGTTGATCAATTTGGATCTCTCTCTTGGGAATTTGGATTTAGTAGTAGATCTTATATTCCCCCTTTTTATATCACTCTATTCATTCTACACACATTACACAATTTCCTTACTATTCATTTTGGTGAACCCGACACACTTACCCTGTTTTCTTTTGTGGAATTAGATGCCCTATTGTATTTTGTGGTGTTAGATTTCCCTTTTATATTATCTTGTTGGTATTAGATTTTTATTTTATGTTAAATCTTGCATGCTAATTAGATTTCTTTCTTTTCTAGTTCAAAAATTCAAAAAAATTGCAAAATTTATTTCAAAATACAAAAAAAATCATGCTTTAATTTTTCTTAGTTTAGTTCATTTGCAGTGCATTGGTTTATGAGCTTTACTACTTCTAGTCCTTATAATATTCTGGTTAGATGAAGTCATAGACTTATGGGTGTCTTTGATCCTGAGTCTTCCTCTCCTTTCCTTAGGGTCCCAGATGATAATTTGATTCTTCATGATTCTAATCCTAGTATGGAGCAAAACTCTTCTCACTCATCTCATGATGAGGATGATGCTTTAAGAGTTCCTCCTAAACAAGTCCAAAAAATTTCAACTGAACTTGATAAAATGGGTAATTGGCTTATTCAAGAAAACCATAATCAAGATTCTATTCAAGCTATAGAGGCTCTTAAGAAAGTTCTTCATGATAGTGATCAAGGTGTTAATCTTCTTCATGGTATTACTCACCTCGTGCATTCAAATATTAAACCTTTAGCTCAAGAAGCTCAAGATTTAGGGTTGATTCCTCTTGTCACTAGTGTACAACCTTCTTATGTTCCTTTATCAAGTGTTCCTACTTATACTCCTTTGGTGACTGTGATGGTTCTCTCTATTCCTATGAGTGTTCCCTCTGTGTCTCTTCCTACATCACAACCTTCTTATCATAATGTTTCATTTACTTATTCCAATCCTCTTCCAACTGTAGTTCCAAGTGGTCCTCCAATTGTGTCTTGCATTCTTGAATCTCCTTACACTTTACCTAGTGTTTCTAATGTCATTGTTCCTCCTGTTTCCTCTAATGATTCAACAATCATCAGTTTGGCTCAAACTGTGTCATCCTTACAACAACAACTTGCTTCCTTAACTCAAAACAAGTTTAGTATTCCTACATGTGACATGGGAAGTCCTTTGTCCCTAGACATTATTCATACTCCTATTCCTCAACAAGTTGATATGCCTCAGCTTGAGAATTACAACAGAAAAGGAGACCTCGTTCATCATGTTAAAACATTTCAAATCCTTTGTAGTGATTATTCTCATGACCATAGGATTTTAGCCAAACTGTTTGCTAGAACTTTCCATGACAAGGCCTTACAATGGTATTGTTCCTTGCCTCCTTATTCTATTGATTCATTTCCAAAACTTTCTAATTCCTTTATTCAACAATTTCAAAACAACATTGACTCACAAGTGTCTTTGACTTATTTGATGCATTGTAAACAAGGTGCTAAGGAAAAATTGATTGAAGTTATTGGTAGATTTAAGTATTTGCATGCTCAGATTTCCTATCATGTTCCTGATATTGATATTCAATGTATGTTTATTTCAAATTTGCAAATGGATATTAGAGATAAGATTCTAACTACTAAATTTACCTCTTTTCAACAACTTTGTGCAGTGCTTCAGCATTATCAATTACAAGTGAGTCAATTTGAGAGCAACACTCCAATGGATCCTCTACCTGTTGATAAGAGTGATGTTGCTCCTAATCCAAACAAGTTTCAAAAATTCAACAAATATGTCAAGATGAACAAACAAGTGAATGTAGTTGTTGATCAAGTTGTTTTTGCATCTCACAATGCCACTTCTGCATCCACTACTTTTTGATTAAATCGTACATTTACTCCTCTTTCTGAATCTTTACATTCTATTATGAATAGGTTGTTATCTGCTAATATGATTACTTTACCTCCTATTCAACCTCTTTTACCTGCTATGATTGCATCTAAATCTTTTGATCCTAAATCTTTTTGTCAATATCATCATCAGAATGGTCATGATACTGAGAAGTGTTATTCATTAAAACATAAGGTTCAAGACTTAATTGATTCTAATGCCTTAGCTATTGATAATCTTGATGGTAGTGGGAACAAATCTGTCTCTCCTCCTAATCAAAACTTTCAAATCTATATGAATCCTTTACCCGCACATGATACTAATACCATTGCTTAGCCATCTTCTATGGAAATTGTGTATGATTCAAAGATGGATGATCTCAATCACATTGTTAACCAAGTGGAGCATGTTGGTCAATTTTTATCTCCACCTCAACCTCAACCTCAAATTCAACCTCAAGCTCAATCTCAACTTTAACCTAAGCCTAAATTGAAAACTCAACCTAAACCTCAACAACAACCTAAGAATAAAAGACCTCGGGAACTTTTGATTACCTTTGATGATTCTAAGACTATTAAAGCTCATGATGGTCCCCTTTACATTTATGCTAGGATTTCTCAGATACCTACTCATGGTTGTCTTGTTAATCCTACATCATTAGTCAATGTTATTACTAAAGAAAATATTTTTATGAAACTTGCAATGTGATTATTATGATACATTGGATGTGTGGATTCAGAATTGTAATGGTTTTCTTTATCCATCATTTGGTTTTATTAACTTACTGGTTGAACTTTATGGAAAAATTATGAACACTACCTTTGTTGTTGTTCCTACTTCTGATCAGTTTCAAGTTAAGCTTGGTTTGCCATGGTTAAATTCCATGCATGTTGTTGCTTCACCTATCCATAAGTGTCTTAAATTTTTTCATGATGACGAAGTGAAGATGGTTAATCATAGTTTATATCAACCTTCTAGGCCCAAAGATTGTGCTTCCCTTGATTTCTTTTGGCCTTCTTTACCTAATTCATGTCCTTCTCGACTGGATAATATTTTCTATTCATATCAAGCCTATAAGCATCATAAGATTCTTGAATTAAACTTACCTCTGATGGATCTTAATCATGGTCTTTTTCCTACACCTTCTATACCTCCTTTATCCATAGATTCTAGTTTTGTTAATCAAGCTCCTAGTGTTGCTTGCCAGTTTGCTAATAATCTTGTTAATCCTCCTATAGAACCTGTGAAGGATCTTGTGATTATTCCTCCTAGTTTTCAACATATTTCAAGTAAAGAAAAATGTAATCGATCTGCTAATGAACGTCATAAAAATCATCGTGCTCATGCTAAAGCTCTTAATTTTGTTCTTCAAAATTCTTCACTTTCTTCTGATAAGCCTATGCATGATGTTGTTACTAATAATGATGTTAAGATGCATGATTATGATGATTCTATTCATATCTTAGATCCTATTCTGATTAATCTGGATGAAGAAGATACTCTTGATGATGTTAATGATGAATATGAGACTATTGACATTGACATTGATTTACCTAATATTCTTTCATCACAATTAACACTTACACCTAGTATCGAACATTGTGATTCTCAAGAGGATCCTTGTTTGGAACTGGCTATCATTCCTACTGTGTTGGATGTAGTCCCTCTTGCAAGTTACTCACCTTCCCTAAATGATATAGAATGAGATGGGGAGAGTAGGTGGCATGCTAGATCAGCTTGTCCTTCATGGTAGCCTTTGTTGTGTGTTTGCCTATTGTATTGTGCTTCTCCCATGATGTGTTTACTAAATGTTGTTAGATTCTTTTATACAACCCTTGTTGATCTATTGGTGCAAGGTGATAAAGGAATCAAACCTATTGTACTATTCCTCTATATGTATCTCTATTCTTCTATATGTTGTTTCATGTTATGTTGTACTTGTACTATTGTTCGTAAATGTTTCCTTGTGTAATTTGTTGGGATCTATGACTTGGTAGCACTGATTCTTTTTTGTCTCCATGTCATGGTCTGAAAAGATTCTTCTTAGTATTTCTTATGTGATCTTTCCTCCTTTGTGATCGTAGTTCTACTTTCTTTGTGGAATGATGTCAATTCATTTTCTATAATATCATATATATATATTATCTTATGATCATACTAACCCCATGGCAGGTTGATCCCTTCTGTGTTCTCTGCATGTTTATGTGATATTTCCCTTGACTTGTCTTCATATGGGGGCATCTCATAGTGGAAACGTAATCAGTGGGGCTGTTTATGTTTCTATTAAAGCCATTTCTCCTATTAAAGTGTTAGCAATAACTTTAACGTGGGGGCATACACTTTGCTCACCTATTTCACACATGCACTTTTTGATATGCATATATTATTTTTCAAGACACCTTTTCTCCATTTTTGGATTAGTTACTAATCCTTAAAGCATGGATTTATATTTTAGGATCTCTTGATCCCTCCAGTTTCAAATTTTTTATCCCTTAAGGTCAGAGGTGTCCTTAAGATTGGATCTCTTTTGTTTTTGGTTTTACTCTTATGGAATAGAATATTCCTAAGGGTGAATCCTTGATGGGTTGACTAGTGAGTAGCCACATTCACTAGGTGGTTCAATTCCATCTTTCTAGTTGTGTTGTTTCCTTGTGTGCTTCACAATGGGACATAAGTTCTCATTGGGTGAGATAATCACACCTTCTCTCTCTCTAGAGATGTCTTTCTTATTGTGATCTTGGAGTTGATGAAGACTTGAGTCCTTGGGGGCTTGAGGTTTTCTTTATCCCTTTGATTACAATAAGATTATCTTTTCATTATTATTTCATTTACCAAAAGTTTGCATCAAGTCCATACTCTTGCTAAAGTGGGGGCTTAATGTATCATCTTAAAATGGAAGCACTTCCATGTTAAGAGTGTTTATCCCTTTGAGAGAGTGGTTCATGGTCATGTTAAGCACCTTGATTGGGTCTTTGAATGTATATGGTTGTTTCCCCCCTGTTCTGCTTCTCTCCTCCTCATTTCTAGCATTTTCCAGATAGTTTTCTCTGAGAATCTAGAGTTTTTGACTGTCTGGGTCAAAGATGACCTAGTAGGGTCAAGGATGACCTAGACACCAACCTATGTCAGGGACAACCTTGACCCTGACCTAGGGCAGTGTCTACCTCATCCCTGACCCCAAGTCCAATTTTTAAATTTCAGGAGTTACGAGATGTTGGGCTTCGAAAAGTTTCTTTTTCCCACTTTTGGGTCAGCCATTTCGGGTTTCAGAATGGTAAATCCTTAAATTTCATTTAATCTAGGCATATTTCTAGGGGTTAAGATTAATTGGGATTTAATTCTCCAATGTTGACCTCTCTAGAACTTTATGCCCTAGATCACTATAAAAAGAAGCCTTCCTCTCTCATTTTCTCCATCGTGAAATCAAGTAATCAAGCTCTCAAGGGAAAGCAAGAAGAAGGAAAGAAAGAAAGCATTCATTCATCTTTAATCCAAGCATTCAAGCATTCAAGCATCCATCAAGGAGATCCATTGTTAGCTATTGAAGGATTCAATCTCTTTGGAGCCCCCTTGAAGATTTCTCCATCCATATTCATCCAAGCCTCTTCCTATGCAAAGATCCATTAAAAATTGGTGTTGAAGATCTAGTGCCATTGATTGGAGATATCCTACATTCATTTCTACATTCATTTGGAGCATCCATACTTGTGGATTCAAGAATTTGAATCCTCCACAAGGGTTTCAACATAAGCAAGGTGAATTGTTCCATTTACTTTGTTTATGCATACTACAATTTCAATTCAATTTCAAGGTTAATTCCTAAATTGGGGTTTGACCAAGGCAAATCCCCCATCCAAATAACAAAAACCTATTTTTCTTGCAGGTACAGGTGCAGGACTGTGAATTGGAGCTTGGATCTGGATACCCTTTTTGGCAAACTTCCAAGATCCGGGAATAGAATTTTGATCAAAGTTGTTTTAGGTCAAGGACAACCTTCAGTAGGGAGTTAGCCTTTGCCCCGTTATCTGGGTCAAGGACAACCTACTTCCCAAAAGATAAAAGTTTTCTAGGTTTTCTCTGTCTCAGCATTTCCTATCCAAAACAAGTTGTAGAATTGCCCGAAACTACACACAAACATCAAAAATTGGCATTTTCCATTTCTGCCCTATTTTGAGGTTAGTATTTTCCTTCCATTTATTTCATATTTCAATCATATACTTTTCATAGTAGAATATAAAGTTTTCTCCTTCATTCATATTCTCCATAGATTGATTCTTTTGTGTATTAACCTTTTGGTTGTTCAATTTGGATCTCTCTCTTGGGAATTTGGATTTAGTAGATCTTATATTCCCCCTTTTTATCTCACTCTATTCATTCTACACACATTACATAATTTCCTTTCTATTCAATAAGTTATTTGGTATTTAATCTTATTTAATTTGAGAATTATATTAGTTGATATTTTCTATAATTAACTAATAGTGAGGATAAAGTTAATTATTAATCAATAGTTAAAGAAATTTGTTTTCTAATTAGAAAATTTAATTATGAAATTATATTATTTTAGTAATTATTAATCTTGGAATTAATTTATTTTAATTAACATTACAAATTTATTTCCTTGTTATTGGAATTTAATTTAAGAATGTAATAATAGTTGTGTTAGTGATTATTTTAATAAATTAATTTATGTAATGGTGTTTTATAAATTAGTTTATTACTTGTTTTATAAATTAGTTTATTACTATTAAATTCTTATGAATGTTTTCTTTCTATAATTATGGATTAGGAGGGAATCTTTTTACGTTATACTTTTTAGGATTATTACCAGAGGCGAGGCTAGGGTGAATGTGTTATGTTTGTTTGTCTTGCATACTTGTATGGCATTTGATTTTTCTATAACACAACCTTATGGAAGCTCTTGATTATGTTAGGGTGTATATGTGATGGAAGTTGGTTATGTGTGTTCTTGTGACATTTTGAAACCAGATCTTGACTTTTATGATTCATGATGATCTATGATATATTTTGAGACTTATGAGCTTAAGGTAGGTTATCTAGGTATTAGAGGGGAAGTGACTTTCTTTGGAGGCTTCGAATCCTAGAAGTGGCTACTTGGGTATCCTTAGTAAGTTAATTAAATAAGTGATAATATAATATATTAAATGGGGTTTTCAAAAAATAAATTAATAAGATAATAGATTCCCCGCCCATACCTTGAGTGCTAGTATAGGCGAAGGATGGGAGTAGGAGAATATGTTTTCTCGTCTAGTAGTCATAGTGAGTTTTAGTATGATCAGTTATCCTTATCTACGTGAGAGGATTTCAAGTTCCGCATATGTTCACACTTGGGAGGTGAAGTCCAGTGAGATCATTCCAAGGGGTGTACATAAGTGATGACAGATCCCTGATTTCATCTTAGGTTTCCTACAGGTGTTGGTTTCCTCTAGATTAGTGTGTACCTTTGAGGTTAGATTTGTACCTTTGAGATAGGAAAATTTTAGGATCCCTCTCTTAGTATTACCTAATGAGTGATTTTGGTATTGTTATCTGAGTGGGGTCTGATGTTATCTCCCCAGCATGGTGGGAGTGGAACCACAGGTTTCCATAAGGTTGGCAGGTAGTGATTCTCTTACCATTTGAGACTCTAACGTTCTTGTACCATTAATGGATGATCCTTCTTGTGGTTACTTCTTATTCTTTCATCCTTGGATATGTGTTCCTATTCTTTCTTTTATTTGTACTTTATACTCAGTTGTATTTACATACCCTGCAACTTGTACAGTGGTTGTGGGTTATCATGTATACCTTATGGTTCAAGATGTATAAGTTTATTCTTTTATGAGAATATGTAGTTTAGTTTTATTATGTAGATTATTTATATGATTATTTTACTTAATAGTTTAAGTTGTATTTACGTAATTCTACGTCAAGGAACTCTTGAGATTTGTAATCTGTAATTGAGATTGTGTATGTGAGTACATATTGACTTTATGTTGTTTCTTTCACTTTGTTATTCAATATTATTTGTAAAATCTTAAGAAAAAAAATTATTCTATAAACTTAGTAGCAATTTTTAGGTTAATCTCTCTTGGGTTCCCTAGCGGGGCATTAGACTTGGTATTAGAGCCCATATTTATACATTGGAAACTGTAGGAATTTTGTATGCCTATTAGATGTCTATTAGTTAAACATGATATAAAAAACTTAGACATATAACATCCTTGTATTTCAAACTATTTCTTTACGATTACTTCACGTTTTATTTTTTATTTACTTAAGATATCATTATTCTTGTTTGAATGTTGTAGGAAAGATGCTCATTGATACTAGATATGTCATTAGAGGCCATAGTGGAAGTCATAGTAGAGGTTGTGGAAGGAGAGGGATTCTTATCCCTCCTCTGAGTCATAGAGTTGAGGAGAGAAGGGAAGAGAATAATAGTGAGCATCATGGTGATTTGGGAGAGGTTAATGCCATGCAGATACTATAGACTATTCTAGAATGTATACATGTGCAAGACAAGGTTGAGAAGGAATAATCATACCATTTTGATAATGAGGAGATACAGTGAGGAGTCCCCAAAGAAGGGACACTACCCTTGGTTAGGGGGAATAAAGGTCAATCATGTGAGAGACCTTCTGAGATCATAACCTCCTCCTCTTAATGGTCTTGGTATTGGTTTTGAGGTAGAGACTTGGCTCATTGCATTGGATCGATGTTTTATCATGCAGCAATTTGATACCAATGTTAGGGAAAGGTGTGTTGTTATGCACCTCAAAGGTTTTGCAACTTCTTGGTGGAAGATTAAGGAGTATAAATTTGATCTTACAATCAAGACTATCACTCAGAAGATATTTCTCAAGAACTTTCAAAAAATCTTCTTATCTGATCAATGGCAGCAACAACGTGCCAATGAGTTCCACAATATATGATAATTATATATGACTATCAAGGATTATGAGCATCATTTCTTTGAGCTCAAGCCTTATGTAGGATGTAGTGATAAGTCACCACTGATGTTGTATCATTTCATCAAGGGGATTTATGGTTGCATCATTGGGGGATTTAAGGTTTTCAAACCTAAGGAAATGACTATTAAGGCTACCTTGGTAGAGGAAAAATTGACTTTGGGTTATAGTGGACAAGTGGGAGTTCAGAGTGGTGTTCCTACACCTTTAGGCTATAGAGGTAAGAATTCCCAAGGGGTGGGGAACTTCAGGAAACCTCATCCCTATTTCTATAATTAGCAATAGAAGGGAACAAACCCTCTAGCACAAAGTGATGGTTCTCAATCTAAGAACTTTTGTAACTTTCCTTGGGATGGATTAGCTAAGTTCTCATAGAGCCAACATTGATTTTAGACAAAAGATAATCAAATGCAAGGATGGTTTTGGCATGGATTTTGAGATTGTGGGAGTTCAACGTCTTATATCTCTTCATATGATTTCCACTATGCAACTCAAGCGAAGCATGCGAAAGGGTTGTCAAGTTTTTATAGTAACTATGAATGAAATGGATGAAATTAAAACTAAGGAGAAGACTCTTGATCATACTAGTCTTCAAGTATTTGTTGATGTATTTCCTAGTGATATTCCAAGTATTCCACCAAAGTGTGACATATATTTTTGCATCGATCTTGTTCCAGGAGAACAACCTATATCTAGAGCTCCTTATCGGATGACCACACAAGAGTTGAGTGAGCTTAAGCTCCAATTAGAGGATCTTTTGGTAAAGGGTAGTATTCTACTAAATATTTCTCTATGGGGATCACCTATACTCTTCTTTAAGAAGAAAGATGGATCTTTACGCTTGTGCATCAACTATAGATAGTTGAACAAGGTAACAATCAAGAATGGGTATCTTTTGCCAAGAATTGATGATCTCTTTGATCATATAAAAGGGGCCAAGGTATTCTTAAAGATTGATCTCAAATCAAGATACCATTAGTTATGTATCCGGGATGCAGATATTCACAAGACTACACTCCACACTCACTCTAGACATTTGAGTTCGCAGTAGTCCATTTTAGTTTGACAAATGTTCTACATGTTTTCATGTGCATGATGAATGGAGTATTTCATTCTTACCTTGACCGTTTTGTTCTCATCTTATTGGATGATATATTGATATATTCTAAATCCATTAAAGGGTATGAGGAATATCTAAAACTACTTTTATAGTGTCTTCTTGACAATTAGTTGTATGCCAATGCAATGAAGTGTGACTTCTTTCATTTTGAAGTTTAGTACTTGGGACGTGATCACAGGTGAGGGTGTTTTAGTAGATTATTCCAAAATTTAGGTATAGTAGATTGGCCAACCCCCACTAATGTCTCTGAGGTTCATAGTTTCATGGGCTTGACAGGATATTATTATAGGTTTTTTAAGGACTTATCTAGAGTTGCATATCATATTACTTCTCTTCAAAGAAAGGGATGAAATATGTTTGGACAGAGATATTTGAAGAGGCTTTTTAGAACCTCAAGGATTTTGAATAGTGCACCTATTCTAGAAATTCCCAACCCATTGGGTTATTTCATGGTGTGTGTTGATGCTTCTTTGGAAGGTCTTGGAGAAGTCCTTATAGAGGAAGGACATGGATTTTCTTATGAATCTCACAAATTCAAGGATCAAAAATTGAGATATCCTACTCATGATGTTGAGTTAGCAGTAGTGGTTCATGTATTTTTACATCGATTTGATATTCATAGTGATCATTGCAGTTTGTAGTATATCTTTACCTAGCATGAGATATCATATTTGAGTCTTGGTGTAGATTTGCAAAGTCATATACTCTAGGCATTTCCTATAGATACTTGGTACAAGGGAGTGTTGAGATTGATTCAGGGAGACCTTTGGAAGGCAAGTTTTTAGATTATGTTTTAGAGTCAGATAACCTTTTGTGTTATATGAGCCAAATATATGTACCTCCATCATATGATCTTTGTACCTTGATTTTATCTGAGGCTCATTGTGCACCTTACTCGGCACATCCAATTGTCAAGAAGATGCATGCGGACATTCGAAAGCTATATTACTAGTTTGGTATAAAATGTGACATTATTAATTTTTTGGAAAGATGTCTAGAGTGTCAAAGAGTTAAGGTAGACCATCAACATCCAGTAGGTCCTTTACAAACTAATATTGTTCCATCATGGAAATGGGATATCATCTCGATGGATTTCATCGTGGGTCTACTTATGAATCCTCACAAACATGATACCATCATGGTCATTGTTGATCGGTTGACCAAAGTGGCACACTTTTCTCAAATGAGAGAATCCTATAAAATAACTTCAATAGCTAGATTCTTTATACATGATATTATGATACTACATGGTATTCCTCACAGGATTATATCAGATAGGGATCTAGTATTCACTTCTACATTTTGGACCTCTTTGCAGCATGATATTGGAGCACAGTTGAATTTTAGTTCGGCGTATCACTCTAAGACCAATGGACAGATATAGTGGGTTAATCAGGTGTTAGAAGATATATTGAGGATGTATGGCATGGATAGATATACTCATTGGGAGGATTATTTATATTTGGTTGAGTTTTCTTACAATAATGGTTACAATAGTTCAACTAGTATGTCACCTTTTTAGGCTTTGTATGGTCATCCTTGTCATACACATTTGAGTTGGGATGGGATAGAGGACCATATTATGTTAGGTTCTGAGATACTTCAATATATGGAGTAGAAAGTGGAGTGCATCCATGAGAATGTGACCACAGCTTAGGATAGACAAAAGAAGTATACAGATGCTCATAGGGTGGATAGGCAGTTTACAACTAGTGTTAAGGTATTTCTGAGAGGGTGCCCATGAAAAAGTCCGATCCATTATGGAAAGGGTTCAAAGTTGGCACCTCGTTTTGTTGTCCCATTTGAGATTCTTGAGTGGATAGGACTAGTTTCTTAACATCTTTCTTTTTTGCCCAACTTATCATGTATTCACGGTGTTTTCCATGTTTTAGTACTTAGGCATTATATTCCAGATATTACACATGTTCTTGACTGGAATGCATTATGAGTAGAGGATGAATAACTAGCTTTGGAGCCCATTCACATAGTTTAATAGTGAGAGTTGACCCTTAGGGATCACATCATCAAGTAGGTAAGGGTCCAATGGGACCCTACTGATGAGTCATCAATGAATTGGGAGGACGCAATGAGATTAAAGGATTAATATTCCTATTTGTTTGTTGGCTTCCAGGAGTAAGCCTAGTTTTAGGGGAGCTGAATGATAACCTACAACTGATTGAATATCTTGATGGAAAGAATGGACAAGTGAAATACAATGATTGATGGTCACCGAGCTACTAAAGTATATGTAAGATAATTAAATCAGTTAATGTATTGTCATTGATGTCAACTAGTTTTGACTATACTTATCATGATGGTTACAAACATTCAAAGAAGGAAAATGGTAAAGGAATGAGATATCTACATGAAGATGAGATGGATATGAAAGATATGTCTATGGTATATATTGGGTAACTTATTGATGATTCTATGGAATCATGTTGATGATTTGATTGTATTACATGATTTTGTTATGCATTGAAGATCAGGACTGAACAAGTTTATGTGGTCAGTAAATGAAGATTTATGTATACACCAACCTAGTGTAGTGTATACCAAGTATAGTATTAACCGAGCAGGTAATCACTGATGCATTTTGGTATTGACTGAGTGAAAGAAATAAATAATTTTTTATAACAACCGACTGAAATGATGAGCTGGACATTGCTTATGATTGCAAGGTAGAAGATAATATTTGTTAGGATGATCTAACGACTAACAAAATTCAAGAATGATCGAATGAAGAAGAATGAAATGATTGAATGACACAACTACCGAGGAAGGTTAAAGTGGAAAAATAAATAGTGAAGATTAAGAGGAAAAATCTATGGATGGAAAGAAAATGGTTTATGATGTCTATATGAGGAGACATGGGATTCATTATTGAGTCTAGGGATTTTTTATAATGTAGGAGAATTTGGGTGAAAAGGATTATTTTCATGCACCAATGATCAAATTGGTTGAAGACAGAATCGAGAAAAACTGTAGACAACATTGAGCATCAGAGAAGCATACACCAAGTGGAATAAAGTTGGAGGATATGAAGGATTGAATTGATTATTGATCAGAGGTATTTTTGAGTTTAGCATAGATCTAAAAATCTGTAAATCATAGTTGTATTTGAATCAGATCATTACTATATTAGTTTAACCATTATTACAGATAAATCTCTTAACCAAGTGAGACTTAACAATATTTTTTTATTTCAATATGACATTCAATGAATGTTGATTATTTTCTTGTTGACACCATAGTGAATGCATGGTCAAGGGAGAACTGGTAGTGATAAATCCTCTAACCAAGTCACACCTTATAGTGTGTTTTGTAACCTTTAACAGGGTTGTCTCCTAACCGAGCTCACTTTAGAAGAGTGAATTATTGTGGGTTACTAGTCCCAGGTGGTTTTTCTCCTAACAAGGTTTCCATGTTAAAAATCTTTGTATTATGTGTGTATGATGTGTTGAATTATTATATTTCTTTACACATTTCATAACTAGATAGATCGGTGAACACAGTAGTTAATTTACTGATAATTGGTAGATGAAAAGGAAGACATAGTTGATAACTTACCAAGTTGATAATTTGATTGAAAAGTTTTAATATATACATCTAGGATATTTGGGACTGTAGGATAACTAGACTTAACTAATTCACCCCCCTCTCAATTATCTAACAATGGATGTAGTGTTGATCCATAGTTTTCTTTTTTAGTTTTATATTGTAAAACTCTTTTAGGCCACTTTCATGTGTACTTTGATTATTTCACCTTTATTATGTGGTTTTGGATGTATAACATTACATGATGATTTGATATTGGATAGTTATGAGATATCATATGTTTTCAATTAGATGACGTTAATTACTTTGATGATGATTATTTATATATTTAAAATATTGTTTATATTCATGATTTTACTTACCCCATACTTGCATGTGTATGGCTATCATGTATGTTTTACCTTTTTGTTTGATGTGTTTGATGTGGTTGAGGGACGAAGTCGTAATAACCTGCTTGCAGGATCCACATGATGTCTTGATCCCCACTATTACTTGTTGTACATAGATATGGGTGTACATGATTGTCTTTGATGCAGGTTTTCAAGTACCAAGCATCGACTTCCTTGAATTGTCAAGATGAGCATGCCCTATCGCAATGTCTCAATGGTAAGAAAGGGGAGATAACATTTAGGTCTAAATCCCAACCTAAGCCATTTTATTGTCTTGAAATAGTGGACAAGTTTATGATATATTACCTTTCCAAATTTTCAAATTCATCTAGGTAACATGAATTCATAAGCCTTTCCCTTGAGCTTGATTATTATTTTATTAGGTTCAATTGGTTTTTTATGTTCTTTGGCTATAGTTGGTGAGATTATTGTGAAATGATTAAGTGATTTATTGAGATTGATTATGTGATTTAATAATTAAATCTTACTAAATATAGAAAGTATTAAATGTGAAGGTATTTAATTAATATAAATTAATTAAATATATTTATTAGTTAAAAAGACTTAATTAAAAGTCTAATTATGAAATTTAAGGATTTAATTAATTAATAAAAATTAAATTTTTAATTAAAGATAAATTTATTAATTGATGATAAATTATCAATTGCATAAAAAATAATATGATCAAAATAATATTCTTTTAGTTATAATTGTTATGCAATTAAGTTGCACAATCAATTAAAAATAAATAAAAGAATAAAGAATTTTTTTTTAAAAAGCTGAGTGAATTGATATAAACAAGAAACACTAAAAGTGCTTTAAGTTTTTAATTATTAAATTTAAAAATGTTACAAAAGGGATATTGGTAATAACAAAAAATTTTAGAGTTAAGTTGAGTTTCAAGTTTGAATGGTTGATTCGGAGTTCTAGGCTCTTTTTTTTTATTAGGAGGATTTGGCTATTATTCTAGGGACATGTTTGCAGGTTTCATCTTGAGGGATTGAATTGGAGGTTATTGAGAAAGCTTTGAAATTTTGGGGAGTTTTGATCTTCTTTGTGGTTTATATCAATTGGTGGTTTGAGGTAGGGTTTGAAACCCTCTTAGATTAAATTCTTTTCAAAGAAAGTTTGTTTTCTTTGTGCATGTTAGATCTTGTTGATATATATTTAGAATTTTTCTCTTATTTGAGATTTTTGGTTTTTAATCTTTTTGAGATCTTGTTTTATAAATACCTGGTACGTTACAAATATCGTATGAAAATAATGTTTTAAATCCGTTAGGGTTTGATAAGATGTGTTGTAGAAAACCTTAGGGTTTGAATCAAATTCAAATATTTAAATAACTTTTCTTTTTGGTAGAATTCAACTATTTTATTTCTTGTTGGTTATATATATATATATATATATATATATATATATATATATATATATATATATATATATATATATATATATATATATATATATATATATATATATATATATATATATATATATATATATATATATATATATATATATATATATATATATATATATATATATATATATATATATATATATATATATAGGCTTGTTGTTCTGTGTCAAAACAATTCTGACAAAATAAATATATATATATAATAAATACATATATAATAATATAATGGGGCGGGGGTTTCCATTGCCTCCACCCTGACAACCCTTTAGCTATCACGGCTACCAAGGTTGCCCACAATAGCTACACTGTCGATGATAGCATGGGAGGTGGGCTCATGTCCCATCTCTTCCCCCTTTTTTGTTTGTTTGGTTCGTGTGTGTGTGTGTGTGTGATACAGGAGCATCCTGGGTGTAATAGCAATCTTGCATCACCCAAAAATATTTCTGGTTTCTTTTCTTTAAAATTATCTTGTGCAAAGCTACTATTTATGCAAACTTACTATTTTTAGTAAGTTGGTCATACGATCTTGAAATATTCTAATTTCATAGGTGGAGGTTCATCTTAGTCATATCAGTCTACCAATTCAGTTTCATTGTCATATCATCTTTATCAGTGAAGTTATTGAGGTTTTTGGGTACGAAATCTTTGATCTCAATTTTGAAGGCCTTAGAGGCTTCGGAGCGCAATCGACCCCTGGCTAACTAAAGCTTGTGCGAGTCAGGCACTATAGATCACATCCTAGTGTTTTTGAAAAGTGGTTATAATAGAAAAATAGAGCTACGGTTAAAATGTTATGGCCTCTAGAAGTTGGGCTACCTAAAACCATATTTTGTAATTATTTGGAGCTGACCCTATGTAAAAAGATGAAAATAAATTAATTCTTAGGGAAGTCAACCTTAAGGGCTAAATTTCTGGAACCTTCTTAGGCAGTGGAAATTGCCTATATAAGAAAGGTCTGTAGTGTTGTCTTGGGCAGTTCAGGGTAGTAGATTTGGATAATGATTTGAGGCTTTGTCCTACAAAATATTGTAAGGGAAAATACCACTAGTAAATTTGGCTTCAAATTTTGACCAAGAATTGGTCGAAATTTTGACCGAAATTAGTCGAATTTACGACTAACATTGTCGTCGGTCTTTTTCTGTCAAATTTTTGACGTATCTATAATCAGTCAAATTTCGACTAAAACAGAGGTCGAAAATTCGACTGAGTCCATGATTCAAAACTGTCGTCATTTTTTTTATCATGGTCAAAATTTTGACCAATTGTCAAACAAATATCCACCTGATATTAATCAAAATTTCGACCGGTGGCAGCAAAAATTTCCACCAAATGTTGGTCAAAATTTTCGATGAAAACATCAAATGTTCGACCGAGATGCTATACGTTCGACAGATAAGATGGTCAAAATTTTATTGTTTTGGTCAAAATTTTGTTGGTCGAAATTTTCTTCTTGTGGTCAAAATTTTGACCATCCTTTGGTGGAGTTTTTTTATGGCATTGGTCGAAATTTCGACCAATGTTTTTTTTTTTTTTAAAAAAACAATGTTACCTACGTAAGGTGAATTTAGAGTTCTTTTCATTAACCTGTGATTCATGAGTAGCGGTTTACATAAACCCATCTCTCATGAGAATGAATGGAACAGTTACCACTCATTGGCTCTAGGTGATGCTTACGGAGGTGAAGCACCGAGACTTCCCGGGGGGTCATCCATCCCAGTACCACTCCAGCTCGAGCACGCTTAACTACGGAGTTTCCTCCATGGTTAAACCCACACTGCTTGCATCCTAATTTGCAAAACCTTCACCAAGTGTTATGCCTTATGAACCATTCATTAGAAAGCCCCTTAAGCTTGTCAATTAATAAGTAGGAGATATTTTCCACAGCAAGTCAAATTGTGATATTGCTATCAACATTCAACTGTGTAGTTTTTTGAGTCAAACTCATTGACCCGTGATTCATGAGTAGTGGTTCACACGAACCCATCTCTCATGAGAATGAATGCAACAGTTAGCACTCATTGGCTCTAGCTGATGCTCACAGAGGTGAAGCACTGGGACTTCCCGAGAGGTCACCCATCCCAGTACTACTCCAACTCAAGCGCACTTAACTACGGAGTTTCCTCCCTGGTTAAACCCACTCTGCTTGCATTCTCATTTGCAAAACCTTCACCAAGTGTTGTGCCTTATGAACCATCAATTAGAAATCCCCTTAAGATCATCAACTGGTTCATAAGGTTCAACACTTGGTGAAGGTTTTGCAAATGAGAATGCAAGCAGAGTGGGTTTAACCAGGGAGGAAACTCCGTAGTTAAGTGCGCTCGAGTTGGTGTAGTACCGGAATGGGTGACCTCTCGGGAAGTCCCGGTGCTTCACCTCTGTGAGCATCAGCTAGAGCCAATGAGTGCTAACTGTTCCATTCATTCTCATGAGAGATGGGTTCGTGTGAACCACTACTCATGAATCACGGGTCAATGAGTTTGACTCAAAAAACTACACAGTTGAATGTTGATAGCAATATCACAATTTGACTTGCTGTGGAAAATATCTCCTACTTATTAATTGACGAGCTTAAGGGGATTTCTAATGAATGGTTCATAAGGCATAACACTTGGTGAAGGTTTTGCAAATGAGGATGCAAGCAGAGTGGGTTTAACCATGGAGGAAACTCCGTAGTTAAGCGTGCTCGAGCTGGAGTGGTACTGGGATGGATGACCTCCCAGGAAGTCTCAGTGCTTCACCTCCGTAAGCATCACCTAGAGCCAATGAGTGCTAACTATTCCATTCATTCTCCTGAGAGATCCATTTGATAAAGCTTGGTGAAAGAACTTCAAACATTTTGAAGCATCTATTGGATTCTGTCACCCAAATGGAAGATGGATTTCCCAATTCAGAAATTCAAAAATTCAGAGTTCTTTTCGTTAACCTGTGATTCATGAGTAGTGGTTTACATGAACCCATCTCTCATGAGAATGAATGGAACAGTTATTACTCATTGGCTCTAGGTGATGCTTACGAAGGTGAAGCACCGGGACTTCCCGGGAGGTCATCCATCCCAGTACCACTCCAGCTTGAGCACGCTTAACTACGGAGTTTCCTCCATGGTTAAACCCACTCTGCTTGCATCCTCATTTGCAAAACCTTCACCAAGTGTTATGCCTTATGAACCATTCATTAGAAAGCCCCTTAAGCTCATCAATTAATAAGTAGGAGATATTTTCCACAGCAAGTCAAATTGTGATATTGCTATCAACATTCAACTGTGTAGTTTTTTGAGTCAAACTCATTGACCCGTGATTCATGAGTAGTGGTTCACACGAACCCATCTCTCATGAGAATGAATGGAACACTTAGCACTAATTGGTTCTAGCTGATGCTCACAGAGGTGAAGCACCGCGACTTCCTGAGAGGTCACCCATCCCAGTACTACTCCAACTTGAGCGCACTTAACTATGGAGTTTCCTCCGTGGTTAAACCCACTCTGCTTGC
The DNA here is from genome assembly GCA_027943335.1 of Chamaecyparis obtusa. NCBI lineage: Eukaryota > Viridiplantae > Streptophyta > Pinopsida > Cupressales > Cupressaceae > Chamaecyparis > Chamaecyparis obtusa. Next base: position 2,238,466 of record BSBK01000682.1, on the reverse strand, counting down.
ATTCTCATTTGCAAAACCTTCACCAAGTGTTGTGCCTTATGAACCATTGATTAGAAAGCCCCTTAAGCTCATCAACTGGTTTGTAAGGTGCAACACTTGGTGAAGGTTTTGCAAATGAGAATGCAAGCAGAGTGGGTTTAACCAGGGAGGAAACTCTGTAGTTAAGTGCGCTCAAGTTGGTGTAGTACCGGAATGGGTGACCTCTTGGGAAGTCTCGGTGCTCCACCTCTATGAGCATCAGCTAGAGCCAATGAGTGCTAAATGTTCCATTAATTCTCATGAGAGATGGGTTCGTGTGAACCACTACTCATGAATCACGGGTCAATGAGTTTGACTCAAAAAACTACATAGTTGAATCTTGATAGCAATATCACAATTTGACTTGCTGTGGAAAATATCTCCTACTTATTAATTGACGAGCTTAAGGGGCTTTCTAATGAATGGTTCATAAGGTATAACACTTGGTGAAGGTTTTGCAAATGAGGATGCAAGCAGAGTGGGTTTAACCATGGAGGAAACTCCGTAGTTAAGCGTGCTCGAGCTGGAGTGGTACTGGGATGGATGACCTCCCGGGAAGTCTCGGTGCTTCACCTCCGTAAGCATCACCTAGAGCCAATGAGTGCTAACTGTTCCATTCATTCTCCTGAGAGATCCATTTGATAAAGCTTGGTGAAATAACTTCAAACATTTTGAAGCATCTATTGGATTCTGTCACCCAAAAGGAAGATGGATTTCCCAATTCAAAAATTCCCAGCCACCATCTTTAATAAATTTATCTGGATCATCTGAAATGGTCTTCAAAATTGGCCACCAGTTCAAGTTCATTCTGCTTTCATAATACTTTATATCCATTGACTTTAGCCATTCTTTGATGCCATCAAGAGAAGATTGAGGAATAACATCAATGCGGAGTACATCCCGCTTGAAGTCTTTGAAAACAATAGCCATATCAAATGCCTTTTGCCCAAGTCCTACTCTCTCAAGGTTAACTATCTCAATCTCACTAATGGTTATTACTAAGAAAGGCAATTCCACCAACTCTACCAAACAGTTTACGGTAGGAACAATAAAAGCAGAGGCTTTGAAAGGAACTCCATGAAAACCTAGCTCTCTAAATGGTATATCAAACTCCAGTTCAAAATCTTTTAGATGAGGCTGCTCCCATAGCTTTGTTACTCGTTTAACAAACCCTTCAAACTCTCCATTGATTTGATTTTTCCTATCCCTCTCTTGCTGCTCTTCCTCAATTTCATCGGGATCATACATGGACCTTCTTGCCCCTCCTAAAGTTTGGACCACGTCCATTACTTCCACATAAAATTGGACATCCTTAGTCTTCTTAGTTCCCACCATAATATGGTTATGCAAATGAAAATGAAGCAAAGTAATCATCTCCTTCTTTGCTGGCTGGAAGAATGCGTGTTTAATATTTTGATACATGATATTAGCTCTCTCTTCTGCTCTCATGGTTGAATACAGAAATCCCCTATAGTGGGCCTCCAAAGTTCTAGTCATCTTTCTTCCTCTTCCACCAAATGTCGGCCCGATCCACAAGTCTACCAACCTAATTGGCTTTGTTTTTGAAAGCTGAAGTTTCTTCTAAGTCACCAGTGTAGGTCTCTCTACCTTTTCAGACTCTATCATAGCTACAGACCGTCTGTGGGATTTGATCATTTGTACCACTTGGTTGATGATGCTGAGGCATCCAGCAGGGCACCTGAGCCCAGGAGTGGAATGGCATTCAGAGATGTTCAATTGCAATGTTAGACTCAATATTCAAAGCAAAATTCATAATCAAGTCTAAAGGTCATTGTAATGTAATAAGGAATAATTCAGTATGTAAGCAAGATATGGACGTACAAAAAAAACCAGTGAGCTGTTTAACAAATCCCCAAAAGAAATCGATATCAAGAATGTAGCGAAAAAGATGTGAGTAGAATGGAAAAAGATGTGAGATGCATGAACATCAAAGATTAATATGGCTAGAAGATAGAAGCAATGAACTGTTCATGGGTTCCAAGCACTTAAAAAATGTGGAGTTCAGTTAGCCTATAGTAGCAAGCTAAAAAAATTCTTTCAAGTCATTGATTCAGTTTGCCATGTTTATTGACCTCAAATTTGGTCTTTTCATTAACCTGTGATTCATGAGTAGTGGTTTACATGAACCCATCTCTCATGAGAATGAATGGAACAGTTACCACTCATTGGCTCTAGGTGATGCTTACGGAGGTGAAGCACCGAGACTTCCCGGGAGGTCATCCATCCCAGTACCACTCCAGCTCGAGCACGCTTAACTACGGAGTTTCCTCCATGGTTAAACCCACTCTGCTTGCATCCTCATTTGCAAAACCTTCACCAAGTGTTATACCTTATGAACCATTCATTAGAAAGCCCCTTAAGCTCGTCAATTAATAAGTAGGAGATATTTTCCACAGCAAGTCAAATTGTGATATTGCTATCAACATTCAACTGTGTAGTTTTTTGAGTCAAACTCATTGACCCATGATTCATGAGTAGTGGTTCACATGAACCCATCTCTCATGAGAATGAATGGAACACTTAGCACTCATTGGTTCTAGCTGATGCTCACAAAGGTGAAGCACCGGGACTTCCTGAGAGGTCACCCATCCCAGTACTACTCCAACTCAAGTGCACTTAACTACGGAGTTTCCTCCATGGTTAAACCCACTCTGCTTGCATTCTCATTTGCAAAACCTTCACCAAGTGTTGTGCCTTATGAACCATCGATTAGAAATCCCCTTAAGCTCATCAACTGGTTCGTAAGGTGCAACACTTGGTGAAGGTTTTGCAAATGAGAATGCAAGCAGAGTGGGTTTAACCAGGGAGGAAACTCCATAGTTAAGTGTGCTCGAGTTGGAGTAGTACTAGAATGGGTGACCTCTCGGGAAGTCCCGGTGCTTCACCTCTATGAGCATCACCTAGAGCCAATGAGTGCTAAGTGTTCCATTCATTCTCATGAGAGATGGGTTCGTGTGAACCAGAGTATCAAAACCCGCAGCGAGTCAGGCGAGTTATCCTGACTCGCGGGTCGAGCCATGGCTCCCGGGTTTTGGTGACCCGGCCGAGTCATGGGCCGAGTTATGGGGCATGACCCGCGTGACTAGCCAAGTCAGTGGGTCATGGCCATAACTCGCGGGTTCGTGCCTCATGACCCGCGCCGCGGCAGGCCCAAGCCATAGACTTGTCAACAACAGTGATATACATGTTGTTGAAGGATGAGAAAAATTGTGACAATCACTTAGAACAAGACAATAATCTGATGTTTCAAGAAGGAAGACTGTGCCAATGATGCAGTCATAATAACAATGATATGAGCAATAATCCACGAATGAGAGCAGCAAACAAAAGGATGTAGAAGACAGTATGCTGGAGGACAGTGGCTTTCATTTTTATGACAGTGATCAGAAATGGAGAAATGCAGAAGAATATCGGTGAAAATCATGACTGTTATGAGAGGACATGATAATTAACAAACAGTCACATCAATGTCTAAGGACATTGATCATCTTCATGAATCTCTAATGACAGTAGGCTTCATGAATTTCTGATGACAGTAGTCTTCAGTGAGTGTTCAAGGACAGTGTTCAAAGAAAGAAGATAGCAAACAGAAGAATGAATCCTAAAGCAGTCATTAGTCATGAAAAGTCACTGATAAAAGATGATTAAAAGCAGTGTTTTGCAATGTGATAGCAGTGAAAAGAAAATCGATCAGAGCACTGATGTATAGCAGTGATTACATGATGAAACAATGACATATACTGTTAGAAACAGTGACATTCACTGTTAGAGCAGTCACAATAAGGATCAGAACAGTAAGTAAATGATAGGTCATGAAGAGCAGTCCAAGGAATGTCAAAAAAGTTAGCCAATGAATAAATAAGAAGAATCATAAAGAAATGAGAACAGCTGACGATGTATCACAAGAATATCAGTTAGAACAACCATGATTCATCAATGAGCATTCATGAGTTGTTAAAGGGAACAGTAGGACAAACGCCTTGGGACAATGAAGATTGAAATGCTAAGAATCAATGATCCACAAGATTCAAATTGGAGAGATGGAATGAAGACAATGAATGTAATGGAAAAAAAAGTGATCAAATTGCCTTGGTTATTGATTGAATCTACACATTTGAATATCTATATATATTGAACTAGCAAATAAGAAAAGACGTGACTGTTCACATTAGAAATGACATGTTAGTTCATAATGAAGTGACATGACTGTTCATAACAATTACCATTCGTTCCCTTCATTATCGATTATACTTTGTTCTCTTAACCATATCCTTTAGATGTTATTTGACCTTTAGATGTGATGTGATGTGTTTTTAAGCTTTATTCAATAATGGGTGCCTGAAACAAGTTTTAAATTTTAAGAAATCTCTATTTATTTTTTTTGCCGAGTCATAGCCAAGTCGTTGTCGAGTCATCGGTGAGTCATGGGTCGAGTCGGCCTTGCCGAGTCTAAGTTTTGATTCTTTGGTGTGAACCACTACTCATGAATCACGGGTCAATGAGTTTGACTCAAAAAACTACACAGTTGAATGTTGATAGCAATATCACAATTTGACTTGCTGTGGAAAATATCTCCTACTTATTAATTGATGAGCTTAAGGGGCTTTCTAATGAATGGTTCATAAGGCATAACACTTGGTGAAGGTTTTGCAAATGAGGATGCAAGCAGAGTGGGTTTAACCATGGAGGAAACTTCGTAGTTAAGCTTGCTCGAGCTGGAGTGGTACTGGGATGGATGACCTTCCGGGAAGTCCCGGTGCTTCACCTCCGTAAGCATCACCTAGAGCCAATGAGTGGTAACTGTTCCATTCATTCTCATGAGATATGGGTTCATGTAAACCACTACTCATGAATCACAGGTTAATGAAAAGAACTCTGAATTTCTGAATTGGGAAATCCATCTTCCATTTGGGTGACAGAATCCAATAGATGCTTCAAAATGTTTGAAGTTCTTTCACCAAGCTTTATCAAATGGATCTCTCACGAGAATGAATGGAACAGTTAGCACTCATTGGCTCTAGGTGATGCTTACGGAGGTGAAGCACCGGGACTTCCCGAGAGGTCATCCATCCCAGTACCACTCCAGCTCGAGCACGCTTAACTACGGAGTTTCCTCCATGGTTAAACCCACTCTTCTTGCACCCTCATTTGCAAAACCTTCACCAAGTGTTATGCCTTATGAACCATTCATTAGAAAGCCCCTTAAGCTCGTCAATTAATAAGTAGGAGATATTTTCCACAGCAAGTCAAATTGTGATATTGCTATCAACATTCAACTGTGTAGTTTTTTGAGTCAAACTCATTGACCCGTGATTCATGAGTAGTGGTTCACACGAACCCATCTCTCATGAGAATGAATGGAACAGTTAGCACTCATTGGCTCTAGCTGATGCTCACAGAGGTGAAGCACCGGGACTTCCTGAGAGGTCACCCATCCCAGTACTACACCAACTCGAGCGCACTTAACTACGGAGTTTCCTCCCTGGTTAAACCCACTCTGCTTGCATTCTCATTTGCAAAACCTTCACCAAGTGTTGTGCCTTATGAACCATCGATTAGAAAGCCCCTTAAGCTCATCAACTGGTTCGTAAGGCACAACACTTGGTGAAGGTTTTGCAAATGAGGATGCAAGCAGAGTGGGTTTAACCAGGGAGGAAACTCTGTAGTTAAGTGCGCTCGAGTTGGAGTAGTACAGGGATGGATGACCTCCCAGGAAGTCCCGGTGCTTCACCTCCATAAGAATCACCAGAGCCAATGAGTGCTAACTGCTCCATTCATTCTCGTGAGAGATCCATTTGATAAAGCTTGGTGAAAGAACTTCAAACATTTTGAAGCATCTATTGGATTATGTCACCCAAATGGAAGATGGATTTCCCAATTCAAAAATTCCCAGCCACCATCTTCAATAAATTTATCTGGATCATCTGTAATGGTCTTCAAAATTGGCCGCCAGTTCAAGTTCATTCTACTTTCATAATACTTTATATCCATTGAGTTTAGCCATTCTTTGATGCCATCAAGAGAAGATTGAGGAATAACATCAATGCGGAGTACAACCCGCTTGAAGTCTTTGAAAACAATAGCCATATCAAATGCCTTTTGCCCAAGTCCTACTCTCTCAAGGTTAACTATCTCAATCTCACTAATGGTTATTACTAAGAAAGGCAATTCCACCAACTCTACCAAATAGTTTACGATAGGAACAATAAAAGTAGAGGCTTTGAAAGGAACTCCATGAAAACCTAGCTCTCTAAATGGTATATCAAACTCCAGTTCAAAATCTTTTAGATGAGGCTGCTCCCATAGCTTTGTTACTCGTTTAACAAACCCTTCAAACTCTCCATTGATTTTATTTTTCATGTGCCTCTCTTGCTGCTCTTCCTCAATTTCATCGGGATCATACATGGACCTTCTTGCCCCTCCTAAAGTTTGGACCACGTCCATTACTTCCACATAAAACTGGACATCCTTAGTCTTCTTAGTTCCCACCATAATATGGTTATGCAAATGAAAATGAAGCAAAGTAATCATCTCCTTCTCTACTGGCTGGAAGAATGCGTGTTTAATATTTTGATACATGATATCAGCTCTCTCTTCTGCTCTCATGGTTGAATATAGAAATCCATTATAGTGGGCCTCCAGAGTTCTAGTCATCTTTCTTCCTCTTCCACCAAATGTCGGCCCGATCCACAAGTCTGCCAACCTAATTGGCTTTGTTTTTGAAAGCTGAAGTTTCTTCTGAGTCACCAGTGTAGGTCTCTCTACCTTTTCAGACTCTATCATAGCTACAGACCGTCTGTGGGATTTGATCATTTGTACCACTTGGTTGATGATGCAGGGGCATCCAGCAGGGCACCTGAGCCCAGGAGTGGAATGGCATTCAGAGATGTTCAATTGCAATGTTAGACTCAATATTCAAAGCAAAATTCATAATCAAGTCTAAAGGTCATTGTAATGTAATAAGGAATAATGCTATAAAAGCAATGTAATAAGTGAAAATCCCATGTAATGAGTCAAAATGTCATGTAATGGTCATATAGGGTTAAGGTCTAAGTGGTTTTAGGTTTATAGGCATTAAATGGGTCCTTGACAAAGAATAGTCTCAATGACAAAGACAGAGGATCAGTCTTCAAAAAAGGAGCATTGATTGAGGATACATTACCTTGAGACTGAGATCTTCAAAAGGTTGCAGTCAAATGGAAGATTACAGTCTCAAAGGAATATAGGAGAAATGTTTGGAGACAAAACAGTGAGAGAGGCTTTACTCAAAAAATGCATCCAAGAAGGTGAGTACCTGGAATATGGTTTGCTTCAAGGAAGTTAGAATTCTATTTCCTCAGTTTGATTGTTATAGTAGAGGATAGAGAGCAGCTGTTACAGCGTTCTTTGCTCTTGAGTAATTTGAACCTCAAAGGCAGAGCTCTTCTCATCTCTTTAACATTACAAGTGGCTGTTTAAAGAAGATTTCTAGGTTTGGATGGTCCATAGTAAAATTTCCCAAAGAGTGTATCGAGTCTTCCCACATAACGTTTTAAGCTTGATGGGAACATAGGCAAAAAAAAAGTTTCTAATTAGATTTTAACAAAATTTTAGCCCTTCCATTATATTCATATTATTTAACATCTTCATAATCACCACTGTAGCTTGCAAGGTGATTCATCAAATTAAAAACAAAGCCTCCATGGCTTCTTACAACCTTTGAGTATTGTAAACTATAAGTAATATTTAGTAGAGAAATATAGCGAGGTAAGTGAGGACATTCTTCATTATAAGAATGAAATGATAGACAAGGGTAACTCTCAGGTTTAGTCTTTAACCATGCAAACTGTAATTGTAGAGACCGGCCTGGTTATTACCGTTGACATTCAATTATCTATTGAGCTTATGAGCTTGGAGAAGAGAACTGCAAACTGCAACACCCTCACCAACTGTAAGAAACAGCCAATTTGGTCACAGAATTTCAGTGAACTTTTCCTTTTGAAGATTCTCCATGAGATCTGACCCAGGGTTGCTCAATGCAAGCTAAAGATCATGTATACTCCTTGTTAGTATAATTCACATTGTTTACAATACAAAATAGATTTTTGTTAAATTTTGTTATAACATAAAGATAGTCACACTTATATAAAACTTGTAAGCTTGGTGAGCACTTGGATTTTTATTGATTTATATGTAGGTTCTAGGCCAGTAATGAAACAGTACGCAATTTAAAAAGGTCAAAGTTTAGAGTTTACTGTTTAAACCAAAATTCTATGAAGTGTTGATATAGTTGACATGTTTTATACAGAGTACATACTGCTGAACACGTTTAAACAACACATTCTAAGCTTTCATTTCTTTGGTTGATTTATTAGGAATGCTTTTACTTAATTCAATAAGACCCACTTATTAAATTTATTAGGAATGCTATTACTTAATTCAATAATACCCACTTATTAAATGATTTTAGATGAATGACATAAACAAATCAAAACTTAAAATAAATTATTTAAACCAAAATAATATTTTGTTCAAACCAAAATTATGATAATAGTTACCTGAAGGCCTTTCAGTTCAATTATTCTCTTGAGCTCTTTGAGCATTTTGATTCCACTGGTGTCAACAGTGGTTACAGCTGCATAAGCGAAAAAAGAGAATGAAAAGCAGCACCAAAGTACAATACAAACCAAACCTGCTGGAGTTTGACCATATACAGCTGTATATCTAAATCCCAGAATAAAGGAAACAGGAATGGTTGTATATGATAAAATTAGGGTGCATTTATTCCATTTTATTCTGCTCCATAGTTTTGTTACTAGAAAACCGATTACAAGTGAAGGGAAATCCTTTTACAAAAAAGAAATGATGCATCAAATATGTAATCTTTCAGAACTTATGGCCCATATCTATAATAACATACTACAAAGTGTCTTCCTTCAGCTTGGCAAGATGCTCCTCTTCATCCATTATCCATCTCATTATCCTGCGTACATTGTAAACTTTATTAAGGTCCCCAATAAACAATCCATGTAATGAAGACTGTGGATTAGAGATGTGTCAAAGCAGAAGAGCTCAGAAGAGAAGGGTTATGGTGAATGGGTGCTCATGACATTGCTATTGCTTGGATTACTCAAAACATCAAATAACAAATAATATATAAAGTTATAAACTGTTAAGGGGAGGGAGAACAGTAGTCGTATGGACTATCTTCTTCAATATCAAATACCATCATGCAATTCATTAAAATATTATGCTTAACATAATATATTCTAAAAATGACATTTTTGAAATTCTACCAAAACTTAATCTAAAAATGACTACTATTCAAAAGATGAGTTATTCGAAAGATGGGTTATTTGAAAGACGGGTTATAAATAATTGAATCAAGCATGACTACATTCAGGAAGCTGCATGACTGAATTCAGGAAGCTGACCCTACACATAGGACATTCATTATGTCTATTGAAAAATAAGCTTTTAAAATAAACATAGACAAATCACCTTTCTCTTAAGTAGCTTGAATTGGAAAAATAGATTCAAGCTACAATGCTTTGAATTCAATAAAAACTTAGAATTAAATAATATTTTGTAGCTTAGCAATTTAGGAGTGCTGGAGTGATTACCAGTTGTGATGTAGCAAGATGTGCATGAACCTTCAATGTTCATCGTGTCAATGGCAATCATCTCTTTATTGCCATCAATATTGTAGTTCTTGAACAGTGCAAAAGTTCTGCCAACTGCTATTCCTTCCTGTACGGGAATAATTCAAATCAACTAGAGGTAATAAATTACTAGCCAATGAACATAATTATAAATCTTTGATGAGCTGATCTTTTAAACTTTTTTCTTGCAAATTCCACCTTTTAAGGAAAAACACAAAATTGTTAGATATAGCCACTAAAAGAAAAGACCGGAATGAAAGGAAAAATACTATACCAATTAATGATATGAAAAAAAAATAGTGGGATAAACTTAGTTCACTTATGATGTTCCACCTTTTACGTATGGTGGGCCCGAATATATGCAATGTTAGGTCATAAAGTTTCTTATAAAACATATCATTTCCTGCAAAAAATGTCATGGGATAATCAATCCAAAACTTGTTATGAATAGGTAAATGCATATTACAATATAAAAAATAATTATTTAAAGTACCTGGAATCTGAGGACATTTTATAGGCATTGATTCATTATTGTCAATCAATAATGACGTCTGTGTCGCACCCGTGCTAGTAACACGGGTAGATCCAAGAAATGGTGGTGAATTATCACCAATACATGTAGATTGATCAGTATCTGGTGTACCAAGCGGTGCCACCGGGGTATCTCCTGCTCCAAAAAAATAATCCACTATGTGATGCACCCAAGATTAAAGTACACCAGATATTGATCAATCTACATGCATTGGTGATACCCACTTGATGTCGCCTTTGGTCTCATCATCATAAGAACATGACCCCCCATTAGCAAGGAAATATTGCATGCGTTTGTCAAATTTTTTTCTAATCTTTTGCCACATCAACCTGCACTGAGTGGTCAACAACAAGATCCATAGGTACCTGCAATCATAAAGTTGATAAATACCAATAGTTGGCGTAAAGAAGAAAAATACCATAAACAATAGCATTTCAAAAATGACTAAGAAATATATATCTGATCTAGAATTTAAAGTAATAAAGACAGAAAGAGCAGAGATAAAGCAATCGTGATTAAATAGTAATCTTCAAAAACCTATGTTGTTAATCTTTCCATCATACAATGTATTAGGATTTATTGAAGAATATAAACACACAAAAAAATTGACAAGAAAATAATGTAGCACATAGACTTAGAGTCCCTAAATCTTCAACAAAATATGGAATGCAAAGCCAACACAATGAATTTCCATTTCTCAAGCATAAGAAATTCAAGCTTATTTCTCATGGAACAGCACAAGACAGAAACAAAGATGTATAGGAAAACACAGTGTGGTATCAATGTACTAATCTACCCCATAGGCACAAAAGAGACATACTAAAATACACCCATAGTTCAATTATTAAGTGTTATTTTTATCTTTTCAAATATTTGAAAAATGTATGGCTATCAAATACAAAGCTTTGTGCTCAATAAATAAAAGGTAAGGTTTTGAACATGTAGATCCACTTGTTATCTGAGGTTCGAATACATCGTAAACTCAAGCGAATTAAACTGGAACTCCTGGAGGGGAATTGGATTTCTATTTCAGCACAAAATAGAAACATGATGAGAAATGATGAAAATGTTTTATTTTTCACTAAGCATAAGATATAGAAACTAAAGAAAAAGTGCCACCATTTTATACTAAAATGAACTAAAACAGTCTTTCAAAATATGAAGGCAACAACAATACTTACGGATAGGGACCATAAATCTTTACTTGATGAATATGGGTATCCCGTCCATTTTGATGATTAGACAATACAGCAAGCTACAACATAAATGTTTGCACAAATACATCCTTGAAATGAATTAACAAAGGAAAATCTGTAAGTCTAAGAAGAATGGAAAATGTTTAATTAAACAAGATCACCATCACGAAAATCTGTAAGTCTAAGAAGAATGGAAAATGTTTAATTAAACTAGAGATGTTACCAATCTCTCTTGGAATCTGACCAACGAAAATAGAGTCGTACAAGCTTAAATGCCTTAAATTGTTGAGCTTGTGAAAGTGTGATGGGATGGCAAGAGGAGGGAAGAAGGCATTGTGACTGAGGTCCAAGTGCTCTAGATAGTGCAGTTGGAATAGTCTCCCACGAAGTTGCCTCCACATCATGAATGGATAGATTATCTGATCTTGTGCGGTACCTCTTGTCTTGGCTCTAGCAATGGATGTGCTGGTTTCAAAAATTCTAATTTAGAAATGTATAATTCTATTAAAATAAAAGCATTAAAAATTTGACTGTTTCCAAGAAAACATAGATTGAAATGAATGTTAAAAACCATACCAGAAATATGAAGTATGTTTCTGTCGTACTTCTTTGCCATATGAGGTGAGTTTAAAACTCATATCAAGCTAAAGAATCTCAAGCATAGAGTAACAAAAAGGAATGATAATAAGACACCTGAATGTGAATCTAGATCACAAAATCCTCCATATGCACCACCGCTAACACGTACACGATCCCACAACCATGTATTTCTTTGTATCATAATGATCTAATGCAGGAGAATAGAGAAGCTTGGTGAAGGAGCAGTGTTGGATGATAATTTGTTGATGGAGGTTAAGCCTGAACAGACACCAGTCATGTTGAAAGTTGGTTGCTTCGTGATTGAAGAGGTTTGGTGATGGATTACCTATAAGGGGGTCTATAGTGAGGTGTTTACACAGTTAGTTTGGCCTGGAGTTGATGGGAGGGGTCCTTTTGATCAAACCCTCATGGTATGTCCCTAAAGGCAAGGGTTTGGTGGCAAACGAGTTAAGTGAAGGGTGGAGACTTGGTGAGTTGGAAATGTGTCATTTCTCAACCTCTAGAATGACTATTTCAGCCTTTTGAGTCTTGGGAGCAAGTGGAGTTAGGGGTTGCTATGTAAAAGTGGAGAATTAGGCCTGGTGAGGATAAGCTAGGGGTATTGGATCTTGGGTATGGTCCAAAGGAGTATAGGTTGAATCTTTCAGAGGATTTAAAGAGCCCAAGTGGGTATTTAGATAATATTTGAGTTTACTTATTTTTTTGGGGAAAGTAAGAGGAAAAGTCAATTTAATGACTGGTGAGGGCTACAAGCTTCAAGGACTGATTGTGTGTGTTGGATAGAAGATGGGTTGTCCAAATCAAATGGGTTGTGGGAATATGGTGGATAGGTCATAAAAAGATGTTTTGTGAATTTAAAATGAAGGTTGGATTCTTGTGTGAAGGTTTGGTGTTTGAGAGAAACTAGGTACACTTGGGAGCCAAGGCATTGAGGGATATTGAGGTAAAGAAGCAATTGCAAAGTGGAGTGGATTTGTTGTCTGAGGTAATCAATATGGATGCCACACACCAGCTCTACATCAGGTTGCAAGCAAAGTGGGCTTAACGTTGGAGGAACCTTTTTAGTAAAGAGCACTTGAACTAGAATAATATTGGGATGAGTGACCTGCTAGGAAGTAGCGTTGTCTAAAATGAATCAAGGCAGTGAACCTGTTGCAGAGGAGTGTTTGGTTGATATCCTAAAGTCAAGAACTTCTTATTTATCCTTGAGTTGAACTCTAGTTCCTTGAGTGGATTCCAAGATGTTGTTGAATCCTCGAGTTGAACAGGGTTCCTTAAGGGGATATTAGAAGGCTCTGCATCAAAAACTCTAAGCTTGTCTTTAAAATTTGAGCTTCACTTGGTTTCGAGAATAGTTTAATATTCTCTACTAAACAAGGCCAACCACGTGAAGGTGGAAGCTCATTTGGCCCCTCCCCCCCCCTAACATCACTCTAAATTCCCCATTAACATTTAATAACATTCATTCATTCATTCATTCATCCGGCATTTTTGAAATATAACATTCAATCATTATAATCACATGATAACATTCATTAACACATAAAATTCATTAACACACAACATTCATAAATAATTCATTAACACATAATTTATTAACACACAACATTCACGAATAATTCATTAACACATATTAACACACATCATTCATCAACATTACTAGTACAAAATTACATCCATTAAGACAAAGTTCTTTCATTAGCAATAAATGTTAATTACAATCATTTCTTTTTGGGTTTCTTGCTGTTTTTTTTAATCATATAATTTCTAAGAGGAAGATCAATGTCCTCATCATTCCCCTCCTCTATTGAGTCTAATCCCAACGTGTGTCTCCTCCTCATCTGTTCAGGAATAGGAGGCCGCTGCGCTGAAGGGGGGTCTGTTGCAATAACTACTTCATGAGTTAAATTCACACTTTTATATTATTGAATTACAAGTATTTATGTAAGTAAAAGAACTATAAATCAAAAAATTAATTTAAAAGAACAAAACATAGATTTTCTTTACCTGAATGTGCCACATGATCTACATGGTGATCAGTCTGGACATCCTTCGGCACTCGTTCAGCATGACCTGATTCTGTATCCTCTAAAATATACACAAAAATGTTACACCAAGTTCAATTTAAGATGTTAAATTATATTAATAATTACATAATTAGTTTTAAATAGCAAATGAGCACCTCCTTGGACAGTATGATCCACATCAGCGGCTTCATGATGCAGCGCTATAGGCTGCATTGCAATGTAATGGACATTATTATCAAATTGATTGTTGCTCAAGTATTCAATTTCTAATATATTTTTTGGCATATTTACCTGTGCACATGATGCAGGAGACTCTTCGGTTGGGCCAGTGGAAGCTTTCCGTAGGCGTTCAGCCACGCCTTGATAGCCTTCCTTGAAGGCAATTTTTTTGTGTTCTTCCGTGGCCTCTAAATTAAAATCAGAGCCCTGCATTTTTTGATTAAACAAAATTATTTGCATTTTATAAATATTTTTTCTCTGCAATTCATTTACTGCTACTTACAATGCGAGCTTTAATTTTCGAATATCCACCAGCGCCAAGTCTGTGTTGCCCAATCTTTTCCAGCCTGGCCTTTGTTGCCTTTGAAGTGTCCTGCAACCTATGAAAAGTTTGAAAAAATGGTTATAAAAACATGTATATGAAATAACAAATGAAACTTTGAAATGCTGAACACATTGCCTTCAATGGTGAAAATGTCTAAAACATCATACCAAGATATTATATTGAAAAATGATGATTGCATTCAAAATTTAATTATCATCTCAAAAGTCCATGCCAAACACCTTATCACTAGTAGTTAATACTATTGCATACCTTCTTGCATTTGTTGGCGAAACTCCTTTTTGAGCGTTCACTTTCTCCTTTGCATCTAAAATAAATTCACTCCAATCCCTCGCTAAAATAAAGGGAGGACGCTCATACTTTGGGTTCTGGACGAGACTCTTTCTATATTGGTCCCTCACAGTCTTAAGATGTTTGCAAGCTCTTTCCAAAATTTTCTTCTCATCAAAAATATTATTTCCAAACTCATGATGTAAATCTTTGATGAGCTGATCTTTTAAACTTTTTTCTTGCAAATTCCACCTTTTAAGGAAAAACACAAAATTGTTAGATATAGCCACTAAAAGAAAAGACTGGAATGAAAGGAAAAATACTGTACCAATTAATGATATGAAAAAAAAATAGTGGGATAAACTTAGTTCACTTATGATGTTCCACCTTTTACGTATGGTGCGCCCGAATATATGCAATGTTAGGTCATAAAGTTTCTTATAAAACATATCATTTCCTGCAAAAAATGTCATGGGATAATCAATCCAAAACTTGTTATGAATAGGTAAATGCATATTACAATATAAAAAATAATTATTTAAAGTACCTGGAATCTGAGGACATTTTATAGGCATTGATTCATTATTGTCAATCAATAATGACGTCTGCGTCGCACCCATGCTAGTAACACGGGTAGATCCAAGAAATGGTGGTGAATTTTCACCAATACATGCAGATTGATCGGTAGCAGGTGTACCAAGTGGTGCCACCGGGGTATCTCCTACTCCAAAAAAATAATCCACTATGTGATGCACCCAAGATTAAAGTACAAATTATGAAATCATAATTAGCACAAAACCAAATATAGTAAAACAATGATTTACCAGATGCCATAGCCCTTGAAGGTGTTGATGTTTGCATGGCCCTTGTGGCTGACATTGCACTCGACAATCTTCTATGGCCAACCTGGCTAGTAGGAGTCTCCTGCAATTGAGGACCTGAACAATACATTGTTAGCAAAGACATTTTCAAATAATAAAAGTAACAATTAACTTGAGAAGTTTTTGAATGTTCCAAAGAAAAAATTCCTTGTAACTTGTCAACTAAAGGATTATTTTACCTGAGGCAGCCGGAGGTCTACTAGTACCGGCCTCATCTGCACATTGTCCTTGACCAGGTACTAGAGATTCCATAAAATCCTACAACAAGAACACATATTACATATATTTTACTTCACAACATAAAAGAGTATAAAATATTAACCTTTATTGAAATTTTGTTATAACTAAAGATTCATTACTGCTTACTTGATACCGATGTCCGAGTGCTTTCAATTCAGTTAGCCTCCTGAGCATCTCCTCACTTGGATTTCGTTCATACAAAATGTTAATTATATCTTTATTGATTTGTTTCATTTTTTTCTTTACCATGATTATAACATTAGGCAAATCTGCAAAAAGATCATCATCATCAGGGGTAGCTATTGCCTCTACTGTCGAGGGTGCTTTTCCCTTATCCTGAACATCAAATTGTGATAGGAATATCAGTAAAACTATCATAAAAACTCCAAAACCATAAATAAAATAACGTAATAATATAAAAATTTTCAACTATCTAATTTGTACAATTTTAATAAGGTTTACCTTTGCTGAAGAACAAGTGGGAGGAGCATCCTCGTGGCCTCTATCATGTGCGGGATCCATATCATCCTGTGACAAAGATTAAATATAAAAACTTTAGTGAACTAAAAGCAATAGACTTAGCAAAAAAAAACTTATTAATAAAATAGTATATAGTACTTACCACCCTCATGATAGTAACTTTGTTTGTATCTATGCGATTTAAATGATAATCTATTAGCAGTTCTTCCCCTGCACTTATTGATTTTATTGCACATACAAAAACTTGATTCCCCTCGCGCGCCTCAAATATGCAATTGGGTTGCTTATTAGTTGATGAAGGTCACGTACTATTTATAAAACCCGCAATATTACCTATTGCTTTTGGTCTCCCATCAATGTACATTGCAAATCTTTTACTTTGATCATTTTCTTTCCTTTGTATATAATTAGCTGATAGTGCATACCTACGCATACTTTTTTTATATTGAACAATCTGCATCCAATCATTGTAATTGTAACACGGACTGACATACTCAAACAATTCAACAACTCTATTGTAATATACCTTTATCCCATCCATGGAAAATAGGCCCAAACCATGTAATGAGGATGGAGCAATGCGATATATCCTCTCATTAACACAAAAATCAGTATTAATTGGAGGTAGCTCATTGGGTACCCATTCTTTCTCAATGTGTGTGTACCAAAAGGGCACCTTGATGTCGCCTTTGGTCTCATCATCATAATAACATGACCCCCCATTAGCAAGGAAATATTGCATGCGTTTGTCAAATTTTTTTCTAATCTTTTGACCTCTAGTTGATCTCCCTGTTTTAGCCGTACTACATGTAGAACTTTCATCTAGCATTCCCTCATTTCCCTCATTCGATGTAGATAGATCTGACAAATACCTATTTGGTGGGTGCTGCAATCCATCAAATGAGATATTGCCACGTCAATATATATAGAATAATCAAGTCGTGACCCATACGTACAGTTCTTCTTTGTCTATACATGAGAGATATAAAATGTACTAGGTTGAAAGTGATTATATATTATATTTCTATACGGTTCTTTGTCTATATATACATTATATGATTATATAATATGTCTATTTATAACATACGTGCTCAGTGATAAACAAGAAGAATATAAGAAAATTAGGTCTATTTATTGACTTATACCTGCCGATCCATGTCACTGTGCACGATCCACGCCAAAGGGGTCAAATTTACTGCATATGTTAATCATTTATCTTAAGTTAGCTAAATATTACATGATACGTATGCTACAAATAACTTAGAAGATAACATGAACAATATGCAACATCGTAAACATGAACAAATTTACCTTATGTGTGGAATGCAAGATCGTCAACAGAAGGTCGGGGTGACAACGTCTGTAGTCAATTGCCTGTTTGCAAAAAGGGTGATAATCAAACACAAATATACATGTATCAACAACAATTAATTGAGCATCATAAACAAAAAATTGGTAATTATAAATCACATATGTCGTAATCATTAGAATTGAACAGAATAAATATGTAACCATTATAATTTAAAGCAAAACATAAATATGTAATCATTAGAATTGAACACAATAAATATGTAACCATTTCAATTATGTCATTGATCATCATCATCATCATCATCATCATCATCATCATCATCGCCATCGCCATCGCCATCATCAACAGCATCACCGCAATCATCATCGCCATGATCACCATCACCATCATCATCACCATCATCATCATCATCATCATCATCATCATCATCATCATCATCACCACCATCAGCATCATCATCATCATCATCATCATCATCATCATCTGCTTCTTCATCATCTTCAGTATCTTCTTCTTCCATAACATTATACTTTATCGGCCTTCCTCTTGGATCATGTCTAACAACAAATGACCAACCCTGTTTATGTGGAACCTCTGAGTAAAACACTTGCTCACACTGGCTTGGAAGAACATAGGGCTCATCTCCAACTGGCTCAAACAACCTTGTATTAATCATTGTAAATCCATTATCATGTTGAATAACAGTTCTATCTGGATCATTTTGATTCAGTCGTAGCCTGTACCATTTGACGACAAATATAACTACTTTGAAGGAGTTAAAGTCGCACTCAATTATATCATCTAAGATGCCATAGTATTGATTTTGAGATTGTTGAGGATGTAGGTCATTTCTAGATGATATATTGGTGACTTTGAAAACTTCACTTATCCCAGAATCACAAGTTTTCTTTGTATCATCCAACTTTTTTATACAAAATTTGTGGCCATGATAGTACATAGCTTTGTGGTGCTTGACCTGCAATTTTTAAAGTGTGTAAATTATTTGTATCATGAGTTGATATGAAACATATGAGTCATGATCATTAATAAATTTGTACGTACCTGTCCACCTCTTAAACCATGTGCTAGATCAATTACCATTGGAGTAACATTGGGATCTCCGTTACGATGAGCTTCTCTAACCAATGAAGCAACACCTTCCCATGTTAATGAACAACCATTTTGTTGACATCGTTCAATCCATACCGTCATCCAATCAAGATTGTTTGCAATATACAAATGTATTGCATCCCATTCTCGACCAGCTGTATCAAAAACATCTTAGATTTATTGCATCCGACTCTCGACCAGATTTATAAGAATTAATTAACTACAATAACATCTTAGATTTACCTCTCACTTTCCTCAATCTACCTTTTCCCATCAAGTGCTCCCCTTCAAATTTGTTACTGGAGTTGGGATCCCAAATACGATCTACATGGATCTTTGCTGCAAACTTAGGAAGATATTCACTAATGTACACCATGGTCTAGTATACCATATATCCTTCTACCATAGAACCCTCAGGATGTGCTCTCTGTCGAACCAAGTCTTTCAAAAATTTCAAGTGCCTCTCAACTATCCACATTGACCTAGTTGGTACAAGTCCGCACAATTCAATCTCCTCAACTTGATGTAAGAGGTAATGTTCTTGTGCATTGAAAAAAGTTGAAGGTAGACACTTTTGCATTTCACACATAAGAAGAGGAATTTTTCTCTTCCAGTATTTTATATCTTCTTTATTGATTTCTTTAGATGACAACCACCTCATGTATTTTCCAAGATCATATATAACTTGTTTGACACCGTTGGCAAAGTGGTGTGGGAGAGATAAAGGTAGAACATACTGCAATATTTGTAAAATGATCTCATCAATATTTTATAAAAGAATGCAATGAAAACCACATGTAGTATACAAATATATAGTGAATACAAAGTAATATGAATTACCTTAATAAATATATGCCAATCGTGTGTTTTCATCCCTGGCCCAAATTCACTTTTCTTTGATATGAGATCATTTATGTTCGCAGCAAATCCTGTAGGAAATCGTATTTTCTTTATAATTTCTTTTATAGCATTGCTCTGCTGCTCCGACAATAACCATGGAAGAGCACTTGTATCAATCTGGTCTCCATTTTGATTGGATTGAATAAAATTTTTCATTGCATGGTTGGATTCTTCAATGTCACTACAAATTTTGATGATTTGGTCTTTGTCACGCCTTCCATCCAATATTTTTCATAATGTCTCTGTTACATTCTTTCCAATATGCATAGGATCAAACAAATGCACGATTGGGAGTTGCTCGTAGTACGGCAACCTAGTAAATTGCGTAGGATAACTTTTGAGTCCTTTTGGAAGTTGGTCATTGATGCCTTGACGACCTTCACAAGCATCAATTACATCATCAGTAAACAAAACACAATATCAAAAGATAAATTTGAAACAAAACCCATCAGATGGAATGACATTACCTCGACGATTTATTTTATTGTATGCCAATTTCCATAGGCAAGGTGTCATTCTCCATGGCTTTGATGTAGTCTCTTCTTTCCCATTGAAAAGATGTTTTTCATTAATTCGGTACTTATGATTTCTGTGGAGAAAGTGTCTATTCTCATCGAACACCTGCTTTCTCAAACTTTTTGAATGATGAGATTTTGTCTTTGGACCACAAACTGGACATGCAAATTTTCGCTTTGTCTGAAGACCTACAAGATCATGTCTAATTGGATTAAATGTGTTAACTTTGTGTTAGCACTATAACATACCAAAAAAGAGGCGTTATGAAGAGAACATACCACAAAAATGTGTTAGCCCAGGGGCATCATGTATTGTCCATACAAGCATTGCATGGAATTGAAATTGTCTTTGTCCTATTGGTCTAGAGATGTCATACATAGTGACCCCATTCCATAACACCATCAACTCGTCGATAAGGGGCTCAATATATACATTGATATCTTTAACTTGGTACTTACCTAGTTGAATGAACAAAAACATTACATAATTATTATGACCATTTTGATGGATTATTAATAATAAATTAATTTAGATGACCATTAAATCAAAATATACCTGGAACAATTAGTGACAACATTATGTGCTCCCTCTTTATGGACAACCAAGGAGGAATGTTATTGTTGATAACAAAAATAGGCCACACCGAGTAAGTAGATCTCATCTCTCCAAACGGATTGACACCGTCCACTGCCAATGAAAGCTTGAGATTACGAGGTTCTTCTTTAAAGTGTGGCCATTTTTCTTCTATTTCCTTAAATGCTGAGCCATCTGCAGACATTCGCATAATGCCATCTTGACTTCTATTGCGTGCATGGTAATCCATAAATTGTGCCAAGCTATTGCACTTGAATAATCGTTGCAGACTTGGAATAATGGGAATATGTCGAAGAACCTTGCGAGGCACCTTTTTTGTTATTCGATCTGATTGATATCTACTAATATGACAAATAGGGCATTCTGTTGCAAATTCATGCTGTTTATAATATATAATATGATCGTTCGGACATGCATGTATTGTTTGATATTCCATTCCAATATCTTTCATAACGGCAGATAATTCTCGGTACGAGCGAGGTAGGATGTTTGATGGTGGTAACAAACACTCACCTACCAACCTACGACCAAAAATATAATTTGTTAATTTAAAGAATATTAATTGCTACACGATTCATCCAATATTAATTGCAAGGGAATTACGACTAAAATAATGAAAAAAGATGACATACCTTAACATACATGTCATTGCTACATTGGATAAACCATTCATAACCTTCAGGTTCACCAACAACAATACAGCGGCAAGAAGAGTTGTTTCGGAGCCTTCATATAGGGGCTCGTGTGCCTTCTCAAGTAAAGGTACATCAAGCTCTGCATCAACATCATCATCATCTTGATCATCATGATCATATTGATCTTCTTCATCATCGTGGTCTTCTTCCATGATATCATTACCTTCTACTTCTATGTTCACACCTCCATGTTCCCTCGTTTGGAAATCCACATTCTCCAGATTGTCATGGTCCATAACATGAAATCGAGGGACGCTGACCTATATGAAAATGATGACCTTATATTAACCATGATCATGTTGTCATCATCAAATCATGTCTTATGTATTTTATAAAATATTAAAATACATACCAATGGACGAAATTTGTTTCCCCCTTCAATGTGACCATGTTGCCTACAATGTTCCTCAACTGTTTTGATTAGATATCTTCAAGTCTTTAAGCCCTTACAAATTTTGCAAGGACAATAACATTTTCCATCACCCTTTCTTTTTAAGTTAGACCATAGTCTAGCAATTGTCTCCCTATTTGTTTGTGCGTTGATATCATCAAACATGGTCTTTCTTGAATGGAATGACTCGTTGGTGGAAGAAGGATGATTTGTTTGCAACCTGCTGATAAAAATTGTTAGTGAACAACCATTTTCTCAACCATTTTAATATCGAAAACATCATATGAAATATCTTTATCATTTAGATTTTAATGCTATATTTTAACTTTTAATCAAAATTATGTGTAATATAAGGACCCTATATCACCATTTTACTGAGAGTCAAGCATCAAGTCATCGGTAAGTTAACACAACTTGATATGAAGATCTGAAGATATTTGATACTTCCATCATCACCCATGACATAACTCTCAAGCCTAACATAAAGTCATTCATACAAAAGTAGCAACCTGTTAATTTGTTGATAGAACCCTTAATCTTCAAGGAAGTTCAAAAGTTACTTGCTGCAACGATAATTTTTCCTATCCGCCACTCCACTTGGGTGGAAAATTTGGTGCATGTATAGAAGAAGCAAGAGGAGATCTGTGTTAATTTTTGTAAGCTTAAAAAGGTGTTAGATTGGACACCCTAAGCCTCTGCATCAATTTTATGAGTTCACCTTTCAATAATGTTGAAGTGAGGTATTGGGCCCTCAAGAAATAAGCTTTCAGCTTGGTTAGATAATTCAAGAAGTTTAGACAATATATCTTGAGAAGCAATATATATGCCATTATGCCTGACCAAGTGGTCAAGAGATTGGTTATGTAGTCATATTTGGGAGAGCGTCACGAGAAATAGATGGCTATTTTGCAAGAGTTTGATTTAGAGATGCATCCTATGGGATTGGTTTAGAGATGCATCCTATTTGATTTTTGAATTTAGCCACTAGCAGTTCAAAATTTGAAATGTATGGGTCTTTGACCACTTGCATTCTTCAAAGGTGGCCACGACCTTCCGAATGTAACAAACTAATCAAATAGCGTTAAGGTTTTCTTTTAAACCTTTGTATATAAAGCGATGATGTCGAGTTTTCTTCCTGGTTCTTTCCTGATTGAGCTCTTTTTGAATCAGTTTTTATAAATATAAATATATATAGTGGTTCTTCCACTTTTGTCTAAACAAAATAAAATAAAACAAGATACCCTATAAGAAAAGATAATCATCTCCATCTTATCTACATTGATTTTTAGAAAATAACATACTACACAATAAAAAATAACGAATAAATGATAATCATCTCCTTCTTATCTATGTTGATTCTTATCTCTTTTATATATAATCAATTTTAGAGAATGAAATAGTATGCAATAAACGATAATCACCCCCCTTATGAAAAACAAGATAATCATCTAAGTTCAATATTCTAAAAAACAAGATGCCACTTGCAATAAAGTGACCATCTCCCTTCTATGTACGATGATTCTATAATTGAGTAAACTCTAATTCACAAGTAAAAAAATTCATACTATAATTTAGAAGGTCTAATTCACAAGTAAATAAATTCTTGGCAGCTCCTACATAACAAATTTTTAAAAATATATTGCACATTGAATCAATTTAAACCCAAGATGTATTTAAATTAAATTAAAAAATATATTCAAATTTAGATAAATCAACATGATAGATCATCAATATATCACTAAGTCTACAATAAGCAACATTTTGTTACTTAATTCTTCCTTTGTTAACCCCATCTTCTCTTCTGTGAAACATAATAAATAATCACTAACAAGCTTCTAACATCTTGTATGTTTCCATCTTCTGCAATGACTACAAAATATCTCCTACAAAAAATTCACACAAAAAACTCAAGTATAAAAATTAGAAGCACTTTGAACCTAGATATATATTAAATACTTTTGGAGGAGTTGTTTAAAGCTAACTACACATGTAAATGTGTGCACGATAAAAATGTGATATAAATAAACATACCTATTTTAGTGGATGTTGACATATAGTCATAATAATTAGAAATATTGAAAATGAATGTCTTCAAAGATTTTATCTTTGTCGTATACCTATGCAAAGATGGATGCAAAATATTGAAGCATATCGAGTATGCAATCTATTTGTCAAATGTTAAAAAAAAAATAGATCTTTTAATCTCAAATCTATAAAACATCACATATCCCAAATAATAACCAAATACAAATTATAATTTTTTTTCAAATATGGGACAATTTACTCTTAGCTTTTTTGGATAAGTATCTTGCTGATTTTTTGGTTCCTCATGCCTCTCTTCTTTTTAAATCCAAAGACCAAGAAGGTTAAAAAAAAGAGAAGAAAAACCTACATCATCTCCATTTTTATTTTCTCATTTAAATGAAAATGAGGACTTTAGCATTCTCACCCCACAATTTGGAAATTTCTAAGTAGGGAGTAAGTGACTACTCCACTAGACTAAGCAGGATAAATGGATGCAAACACATGAATCCTTCCATCAATTCATAGATACATTAATTGTTACAATATTTTCAACTTGAAACTAATTAAATAATTTAATATTTTATCTTTCATTTGTAATAGAGCTCTAGTCACCTCCATCAATATATTAATAATTAGAAATAAATTTTCACACATATACTTTGTGCTAGCTCTTCAAATGAGGACATTGATATGCCTGCAAAGATCATAAATATAGTCATTGCACATATGCTAACAAATACTAAGCAAGGTTCTTATAAATATGTCTGTAATCAAAGATTCTTGCCTCTATTATTTGATAGGTATATCTACCTTTCTCATCATGCCCAGTGAAATGAGGACAGTCTCTCTAAAGACAACATGATAATGTACACTCACTGTAAGGATAGTCACAAATGAGGACAGTCACTGTAAAGACAACATGATAATGTACACTCACTGTAAGGACAATCACAAATGAGGACAGTCACTCTAAAGACAACATGATAATGTACACTCACTGTAAGGACAGTCACAAATGAGGACAGTCACTCTAAAGACAACATGATAATGTACACTCACTTTAAGGACAGTCACAAATGAGGACATCTGGTGCAGGGGCACCTATCAAGTCAACTAGGAACACCTTGGAAAAAGATGGAACCAGAAGATCAAAGGCATTCCTACATGTCAACTGGGATATTTTAACGCCAATAATGGCATATTGTAATGAACAATGTACTTTGCCAGTCAAGAGTCATAAAATTCTTGATAAAGCCTATGGGCAACTTGATGTAAAATGGCCTAATGAGCCATAAGGGTGTCCTAGAGGGTGCTTTTATATTTTTTCATATTCAATAAGGTCTTGAGATCATTTTGAGTCAATAACATAGGTTAGAATGTCATAAAAGTTATAGAATGCATAGTTTATAAATTTGAATTTGAATATAAACGGTCATGTAGGCATTTTGGAGGGAAACTTAGGATTTAGTATTTGTTTGTTAAATAAAACATTTCTAACCAGCTTGATCAGTTAGACAGGTGTATGTACACCTATATAAGTTGTGTTAACCTGATGAAAGGGGAGAAGGCATTGTTATGTACGGCAAAGTACAGGATTTGTACGGACGGGGCATAATTTAATGAAAATCTGAGATTTTCTTGCAAGATTTAAGTGTATTGGATGTGATAATCATTCATTTATGTTGGTAAGATACATTTAAGGGTTATTGAGTCACTTTCATATTATTTTGAGTGTTTATTGCAAGTTTATTTGCTGTTGTAACGCTGAAACTGAAAGTTTGCTTTGATTCTTCAATGGTAAATGGGGGTACCATCCTATCTTTGTACATTTGATCCTTAGGATGGACCCTAGAAGCACTAACAAGTCTATCTAACCATGAATAAACCAGAAAAGTGAAGTTTTGCAGGAGAATGTGAAAGAAATGCAAAGTTGATGGTTGTTTGGACAAGTTTGGGTACCCAAATACATGCCATATGTGTAGCAGCCAGACATCTGGCTTAACAAGGTATAAATATTATTTGATATTCTTCAATAATATGTTTAATTCATGGTGAAGCATGAATTTTATGACCTGGAAGTGAGTGGAAGTGTTAGATTGGTGATACCCTAGGTTATAGAGGGTTTTAAGGGCAAATTTGGGGTTTTGGTAGCAAATGAAATCATAAAGTGAAATGGGTTGTTGAATCATCTAATTGGACACAAAATAGGAATGTCCTATGAATTTTGTGGCTTTTGGATATGTTTTTAGCACACTTGCTTTGTAAAACATCACTAATTCCTCTTGAAAAATAGTGACAGTCAAGGTTTTGGGGCACATTTTCCAAAGAAGTTGATACTGGTTTTTTAGTATGTTATAGTTCTCCCAAAAGGGTATCTAGAATGCTAATTTGTTTGCAGGTTCATTTGGATAAATTTTGAGTTATTTGGGTTATAACGCTGCAGGAGGACTAGAAAAGGGGCAATTAGGCCTATTTGACAGTTTTGAGAAAATTGCTTGCTAAGAATTGTTTGAAGTGTTGAAACTTCTTGAAACCTGTTGAATCCTCTTTCTTAACACATCTAACACCATCTTTGAAAGTTTGGAATCTAGATCTAAGGTTTTGTGACTATTTTGTCTTTGAGTGGCTTTGAAGCCTAATAGGAGTTTGTGGGTTTAAACAAGCATTTGATTTAATTCCATCACCTTTTGTTGCCACTCTGCATCAACATCGATCTTATAGTGAGTGTACATTATCATGTTGTCTTCACAGTGACTTTCCTCATGTGTCATAATATTAGAAGTTCACAAAATTATTTTTGTGAACTGTAATATTATTTTTGTTTTGTAATTTTTGTGACCTTGTGTAATTTCACAAAATGAGAAGTTCTCACAGTGACTGTCCCTTGTGTAATTGCCACTTGAATGAGGACAGTCACTATAAAGACAACATGATAATGTACACTTACAGTGAGTGTACATTATCATGTTGTCTTTAGAGTGACTATCCTCATTTGTTGAAGAAGAAAAGCATTAATGTGGCTGAATAGCAATACATTCAAGTGGCAATTACACAAGGGACAGTCACTGTGAGATGTCCTCATTTGTGACTGTCATTACAGTGAGTGTACATTATCATGTTGTCTTTACAGTGACTGTCCTCATTTGTTGAAGGAAAAAAGCATTAATGTGGTTCAATAGAAATGCTTTCAAGTGCAAATTACACAAGGGACAGTCACTGTGAGATGTCCTCATTTGTGACTGTCCTTACAGTGAGTGTACATTATCATGTTGTCTTTACAGTGACTATCCTCATTTGTTGAAGGAAAAAAGCATTAATGTGGTTCAATAGCAATGCATTCAAGTGGCAATTACACAAGGGATAGTCACTGTGAGATGTCCTCATTTGTGACTGTCCTTATAGTGAGTGTACATTATCATGTTGTCTTTAGAGTGACTGTCATCATTTGTTGAAGAAGAAAAGCATTAATGTGGCTCAATAGCAATACATTTGATCAAGTGGAAATTACACAAGGGAGAATCACTGTGAGATGTCCTCATGTGTGATTGTCCTTGTCACAAATGAGGACATCTCACAGTGACTGTCCCTTGTGTAATTTCACAAAATGAGAAGTTCTCACAGTGACTATCCCTTGTGTAATTGCCACTTCAATGAGGACTATCACTATAAAGACAACATGATAATGTACACTTATAGTGAGTGTACATTATCATGACAACATGATAATGTACACTTACAGTGAGTCTACATTATCATGTTGTCTTTAGAGTGACTATCCTCATTTGTTGAAGAAGAAAAGCATTAATGTGGCTGAATAGCAATACATTCAAGTGGAAATTACACAAGGGACAGTCACTGTGAGATGTCCTCATTTGTGACTGTCCTTACAGTGAGTGTACATTATCATGTTGTCTTTACAGTGACTATCCTCATTTGTTGAAGGAAAAAAGCATTAATGTGGTTCAATAGCAATGCATTCAAGTGGCAATTACACAAGGGATAGTCACTGTGAGATGTCCTCATTTGTGACTGTCCTCATTTGTGACTGTCCTTATAGTGAGTGTCACTTTTAATTTGTTGATTCTAATAAAAGAAAATAACACCAAATGTGTAACCTATTCTTGAAATCATAACAGTTTGATGCCAAGCTTTAGACAGCTAAAGTTTGAATAGATTCCCACATTCTATTATAGGTTCACATGATTAATGACTCCAAGCACAGTCACAAATTCAACTGATAATTCCAAATCCCTCAATTTGGTAACAGAAAATATAAATTTCAGACTGCCAATCGATGACTATAATTTCTTTACACAATCTACCAAACTTAGCTTGTGATGTTTTCCGGTTCTGTTTCTTACCACAGGCAAATATAACTTCTATGTTTACAATATATGTATATTCACTCTTTTGAACATAACTCTCTGTGTTACAACTGATCACAACTTTAACTTGAAGATTTGTATTTGATTCCTCTTATTTTCTCTGTTTCTGCAATGTGAACAGAGCAGGCACAATGTGTTCTTCTACAGGTATTGATAAGGCTTGTGACTTTACCTCTTTAACCACTAACTATCACTGCAAACTTCTATAGGGAATCTTCGAGTCTATTTGATCAATTTAAACTCGGTTCCATCTGGAAGTTTTAGCAGTGGTTTGATGAGTGGTTGCAATCGGTAAAAGATTTTGTAAGCCTAGCTTGACTTTTGGCTATCGAACTTCCCCACTTTAAACATTCTTTCATAGCAGATGATTCTTCACAAATTCAGAGTATCCTCAATCTGGATTCGACAGATTGTCTTTACTGTTAATATCTAACATTCCTTTGAGACTGTGCAATCAAATTCGACTGGTATTAAACACCCGTTTACCACTGGGTTGTATTCACCCCTTTTACGGTCTAGGGTATCCAAAAATATGTTCATCTAATTGACTCACCGTTTGTTTTCTTGTTTATTGTTTATTTAGGGCACAATTTGTGAACTGTTCACATAATGTGTGCCGATTAGGCACCGATTTGATTACACCTTTTATGCACTAGTTCGGGCATCGGTTCTAGAAGCAGCCAATTGCTTCCCATTTTCTGTGCTTAATGTTTCATTGTTTACATCTATCCTTGGCTTGCTCTCCATCCAAAGGTATTGATAACCATTTGGGGAACCGCAAGTCAAGGATTTAACATATAATCGAACCCGATATACCGATTCTTGCAAGCTGTGAAGTCTAAAATGATTCTATGCAGTTATAACAGTTCAAAACCTCTTATAATACAAACTGGATAACATCACGGTTTTATTCAACGCAGATTCCACAGTTTCATAAAACCAATAAACTATGCCCTAACATATTTTATTGAAACTTCGATAATGCTTATTAAAGTTCTGTCACAGTCTAACAAATTTCATTACAAAGAAACTCGATAGCAACACAATGTTCCACACTGGTTACTGTCGCCAGAGCAACACAAGGATGTGAAGATTTATTGCATCTTTCTTAACACTTTGCGGGAACAGTAAAACCATATAACAATTTAGAAAAAAAATAGAATTAGAGACAAAAAATTCATACACAGTTGTCCCCGCCTTCTCGCCCGCTCCCGCCCGCTGTCGCCCGCGCCGAAAAAGAAAGGGGTAAAGTAAAAATGAAATGCATCTTCTTTTTTTTTTTTACATTTTATCCCCGTATTGGTTGAAATTTTGACCAACACGGGGATAAAAGGAAAAAAAAAGAAAATTTTAAGACCATTTCCACTTTGGTCGATAAATTTGGTCGAAATTTGACCTCAAATCTACTAGTGTACCCATGTGGCTTTGCATATTGTAATTCTAAAATTTGTAATTCAACATTTGTGGAGATAATAAGAAGCCCATTTTTTGTTCTTGCAAATTGTTATTTTTTCTCTGTTTCTGTTATGTGTTTGTGGTATTAAGGGGAGCACCCTTCATCAAGTGGTATCAAAGCAGGAGGTCCTGAGTGTGTAAACAGATTGTTGACTATGAGGTAGTTTGCACTAGGACCGTGGGTAGGGTTTCAGCGAGCAACGCAAAAATGCCTCCATGAAGGGAACGTGGTAAAAGAGATGGTGGTGTGACACCTAAAGGTTAGAGTGCTCCAGAGACAAATGCGAGCATTGCAAGAAGAGATTCGTAGAGGAATGAATCTTAATGTCAGAGATGAAAGTGAGGATGAAGTCGAAGAAGGAAATTCTGATCAAGAAGGAGGAGAAATTATGAACCAAGAGGAAGAAAGGTTTTTTCAAGCCATTTCCAAGATCGGGAAAAGACCTAAGATTGAGGTTCCTGCATTTTCAAAAAAATTTAACCCAAAGGAGTTGATCGACTAGATCAATGAATTAGAAGAATATTTTGAGTATGAAGACATCGAGGATCCTGATTGGGTCAAGTTTGCAAAGGCCAAACTGAAGGGTCATGCAAAGATCTCATGGAAAGAGATTCAATTGGAGCAAAATAGAAGAAGAAAGGATAAAATCACAAGATGGGATCAGATGGTGGATAAATTAAAGTGACAGTTCATTCCTGTTGATTATGAGTTTGACCTACTGAAGAAAATGCAAAGTTTGAAGCAAGCAAGAAGATCTGTTCATGAGTATACGGAAGAGTTCTATCGAATCCTCATCAGAACAAGCTATGCAGAAGCTGATAAGGAGAAAGTTGTCTGTTACCTTAATGGGTTGAGGCCTAGCATTCAAGAGGAGTTGAATTTGGTTTGAATGAACAATATTGAAGAGGCATACTAGTTTGCCCTAAAAGTAGAGGAAAAGTTGAACAAGAAGTTTGAGAGCAGACAAAATGGAAGAGGTCGTGGTGGAAGATCTGGTGGACGGTCATTTGGAGGCCAAAATGAAGATCCGAAAAAGAAGGATGAGGCCAGTAGAAGTCAAAATCAAAGAGGAAACAATTTCAATCATTTCCATGATTAGAATAATAGAGATCAGAGAGGAAGAGGAAGAGGACAAGGTTCAAGAAGAGGAGGCTTCTATGGAACATGTTTTCACTGTGGAGAAGGTCATAGGGCATATGAATGTCCTCAACACCAAGGAAGGACAGATAGGAGAACTGAAGGCCAGGCTAGAGTTGCACATGTCAATGAAGATGCTAGATCATCACATTCTAAAGATGTTGAAAGAGGAGAAATGCTAGTTAACAGAAGAGCCTTGTTGAGTGGTGAGAATGAACCTGAGCAAAGGAGGAGCTTGTCCTACACTAGATGCAAGTGTGAAGATAAGTGTTGTGATGTGATTATTGATAGCAGAAGCACTGACAATCTTGTGGTAGAAGAGATGGTGATGAAATTGAAGCTCAAGAGATAGAAACAGCCACATCCATACCAGATTTCCTAGGTGCAGGATGACCACAAGGTCATGGTCAATGAACAGTGCCTAGTGAAGTTCAACATTGGTGAATATCATGATGAGGTACTATGTGATATCATACCTATGGATGCATGTCATATGTTGTTGGGTAGATTATGGCAGTTTGACAGGCATGGTGTACATGATGGTCGTCCAAATACCTATTCCCTAACGAAGAATGGAGTGTGACATAAGCTAAAGCCATTGAAGGACACAGAAGAAAATGTATGTGGTAATGTAAGAATAAGTTTTGTTGATGGAAAAAAATTTCTAGAGGGTATGATGCATGAGCATGTGTGTTTTGCTTTAATTCCAAAAGTTGGTAAAAAGGAAGTAGAAGATGTACTTGTAGAAGTTGCAATTCTATTGAATGAGTTTCAGGATATTGTATCTGATAATATACCTGATGCATTACCACCAGTAAGGAAGATCAGTCATCAGATGGACCTGATTCTAGGAGCCAGTTTCCAAATAAGGCAGCACATAGAATGACACCAGCAGAAAGTGAAGAGTTGAACAAACAAGTACAGGAGTTGTTACAAAAGAGGTTGATTCGAGAGAGCCTGAGTCCATGTGTTGTACTAGCAGTATTAGCACCAAAGAAGAATTGAGAATGGAGAATGTGTACAAATTCTAGAGCAATAAACAAGATCACAATTAAGTAGAAGTTTCAGATGGATGATATTATGGACTGTTTGAGTGGAGCTGTGTATTTTTCAAAGATAGATCTAAAAAGTGGATATCATCAGATTCGGATCAGAGAAGGAGATGAATGGAAAACTGCTTTCAAGATAAAGGAAGGACTGTATGAGTGGTTAGTCATGCCTTTTGGGCTAACAAATGCACCAAGAACTTTCATGCGTCTCATTAATGAAGTTCTGAAGAAATTTCTGGGTAAGTTTGTCATTTTTTACCTAGATGATATTTTGATCTTTAGTAAGACATTGGAGGAGCATATGATGCATATTTGTATGGTGTTTGAGAAGTTAAGGGAAGAGAAATTGTTGATTAATTTGAAGTGTAGTTTTGTGAAGGAGTTAGTGTATTTGGGATTTGTAGTTTCAGCAGAAGGTCTAAAAATGGACCCAGAGAAAGTGCAGGCTATCCTTGAATGGCCTACTCCAAGGAGTGCTACTGAGGTAAGATATTTTCATGGTTTGGCTAGCTTTTAAAGAAAGTTTATCAAGAGTTTTAGTAGTATTTGTGGACCCTTGAATGAAACAATGAGAGGGGATAGAAAAGAGTTTTAGTGGACTACTGGGGCAAATAAGAGTTTTAAACTATTGAAACAGAAAGTTATAGAACAACCTGTTTTAACACTTCTAGATTTTAATAAGGTGTTTCAAGTAGACTGTGATGCTAGTGGTACTGCAATAGGAGTTGTTATGAGCCAAAAAGGTAAACCTATTTTTTATTTCAGTGAGAAGTTAAATGATGCCAAGAGAAAATATTATGTTTATGATAAGGAATTTTATGTTATAGTTCAGGCATTAAAGAAGTGGAGACACTATCTACTTCCTAAAGAGTTTGTTTTGTATACTGATCATCAAGCTTTGCAATATTTGAATAGTCAAAGAAAGTTGAATCAAAGGCATTTGAAATGAGTTAAGTTTTTGCAGAGTTAAACATTTGATTTGAAACACAAGAGTGGAAAGTCTAACAGGGTTGCAGATGCACTTAGTAGAAGGCAACTATTGTTGACAAAGATGCAGATTGATGTGGTTGGGTTCAAGGAACTCAAGAATTTGTATCTAGAGGATCCTGATTTTGGAGAAGCTTGGAAAGCTTGTACAGAACCGGTTACTCTAGATAGAATGAAGTGGTTAGATTTCATCATTCAGGATAGTGTCTTATTCAGAGGGAGTTAGTTATGCATTCCACGAAGTTCTATGATGAAGAATCTCATCAAGGAGAAGCATAACAGAGGATTGGCTGGACGTTTTGGTCATGATAAAACCCTTGCTTTGGTTAGTGAGAATTATTATTGGCCATAGTTGCAGCAAGATGTCAATAAATTTGTACAGATTTGTAGAGTATGTCAAATAGAAAAAGGAGTGAAGTGGAATACAAGGTTGTATCAGCCACTACCTGTACCAGAGAAACCTTGGGAGGATATCAATATGGACTTTGTTCTTGGTTTACTGAGGACGCAATGGGGACATGATTCAATTTTTGTGGTGGTTGATAGATTTTTAAAGATGGCACATTTCATTCCCTACAAGAAGACTAATGATGTTGTTCACGTAGCAGAATTGTTTTTCAAAGATGTGGTGAGACTACATGGTTTGTCAAAGAGTATAGTTTCAGATCAGGACACTAAGTTTGTTGGATATTTCTGGTGCACATTGTGGAAGAAGTTAAAGATAGATTTTAAGTTCAGTTCATCACATCATCCACAAACAGATGGATAGATAGAGGTGATGAATAGGAGTTTGTGAAATTTGCTAAGATGTTTGGTTGGATATAAGACAACAAGATGGGATTTGATTTTACCACAGGTGGAATTTGTATACAATAATTTTGTCAATAGGAGCACTGGTAAATCACCATTCCAGATTGTATATGGAAGTAGTCCGAGAAATGCATCTAAGTTGAGAAAGATAGATAAAGGAGAAATAAGTAGTGTTGAAGCTGAGGATTTTGCAGAACATTTGAAGAACATCCATGAGGAGGTGAGGAAGCACATTACCAAGATGAACGTGCAGTATAAGGCTAAGGCAAATGAGAAAAGAAGGCATAAGGAATTTCAGGTTGGAGATGAAGTCATGGTTCATTTGCAGAAGGAGCAATTTTCAGTTGGTACATATAACAAGTTGAAAATGAAGAATTTTGGGCCATGTAAGATACTGAAGAAGCATGATTCAAGAAATGCCTATGAGGTAGAATTGCCTACTAAGTTGAATATTTCATCAGTATTTAACATTTTAGATTTAACAGAGTATCATAAAGGGGGTGTTGAAAATGAGATCACAGAAGCACAGTGGAGTATTCTAGCAATTAGTTCAAATACCAAAGAGATTGAGGATATACCGGATAGTCGTGTTGGCAGAAGCACAAGCAACATGACATATGAAGAATATTTGGTCAAATAGAAAGGATGACTTGTTGAAGATTCATCATGGCTGATAAGGGAGGAGGTTAACCGTCTTGGTTTTCCTCTTCACACCTGAGTCATGATAGGGTCACTTCTCAAATTACCCCGGGTGTCTAATGCAGGAGCATCCTAGGTGTAAGAGCAATCTTGCATCACCCAAAAATATTTGTGGTTTCTTTTCTTTAAGGGCTATCTTGTGCAGAGCTACTATTTATGGAAACTTACTATTTTTAGTAAGTTGGTCATACGATCTAAGAATGTTCTGATTTCACAGGTGGAGGTTCATCTTAGTCATATCAGTCTATTAGTTCAGTTTCATTGTCATATCATCTTTATTAGTGAAGTTATTGAGGTTTTTGGGTACGAAATCTTTGATCTCAATTTTGACTCGTGCAAGCTCTAGTGAAGTTATCGACTCCCAGCTCACTAGAGCTTGCACGAGTCAAGCACTATAGATCATGTCCTGGTGTTTTTGAAAAGTGGTTATAATAGAAAAACAGAGCTACGGTTAAAAAGTTATGGCCTCCGGAAGTTGGGCTACCTAAAACCATATTTTGTAATTATTTGGAGCCAACCCTATGTAAAAAGAAATGAAAATAAATTAATTCTTAGGGAAGTCAGCCTTAAGGGCTAAACTTTTAGAACCTTCTCGGGCGGTGGAAATTGCCTATATAAGAAAGGTCTGTAGTGTTGTCTGTTGGAAACTACAATTGAAACAATTATTGTATTGTCATTGATGTCAAACCTTAATTGGTAAGACTGTTGCTACTTAGGAAAGTACTATATCTATTGTATTGTTGTGAAGGATTGGAGCAAGGTTGGTAACAATAGCACCTAGGGAAAGGTTGAGTTATCTTGATATTACAAAGTGTACTTGACTATGTTGTACAATGATGAGACAATGTATTGTTTATACTAGTAAGACTGAAGACTAAATTGGTAGGCTTGATCGAGCAAAAATGGAGAAATCATTTTTAAGCCGAGTAATGTTAGTGTCGACCGAGTCAGTGTATGCCGAGAAAAATTTTAGTGTCAACCGAACAACAGTTAATTGCCGAGGAAGACAGTATAAGCCGAGGAAACATTTTTAGTAATGACCGAGCTTTCTACATGAAGACCGAGTAGTTGATCACAGTATTGACCAAGCATCAACATTTTTATATTTGAAAAGAATTTAGTTTTGGAGCTGACATTGTTGAATTCTTGGATTATGTAAAACGTGTTGACTTTATTTATTAATTGTTTGAAAGCATTAAATGCACTGTAAAACATTTTATTGTAAATCTTTAAGAGATTTGAGATGATTCTAGAAATAAAGCCGAAGAACATGAAGCGGGTAGATTCAATGAATCTGACCTAACCCTAAGATCTACGAATGAGATTGAGCGGCGTAAGATGAGTTAACCTAATTGAGGAAAGTATTAAGGGAACCTAAGCATTGGATATGTGTGTGCATGGGTGAAGAAGATAATGCTGGAAGATCAGTAAAGTTTTATTGACTGTCTAAGCAGAAAAGGTTGAAGGAGAATTGTGATGGTTGCTTGAAGAAAAGTTCTGAGCAGATCAGAGATGGAGATGGCAAATTTTCAAAGTCAATAAACCAGCATTAGTGTATGGAATCAGATCTGATATTTGCAAAGTGAGTTGTATGTTTTTCAAAAATATTGCTGCTACTTTCTAACCATTGTAATAGTCAAAATCTTTTTAACAGAGGTTGACCTAATAGTCATATGTTAAATCCTTTTAACAAGGTTGCATTCCAATGGAGTGTATGTAAGTCCTATAACAAGGTTCACTTTTAACAAGGTGATTGAAATCCTTTAACCGGGTCACACCTAACAGTGTGTATTGTAACCTTTGACAAGGTTGGCTTTTAACCGAGCTCACTTTAGAAGAGTGAAAATAATAGTAGCATGTTACAAAGTGGTTTTTCCCACATTGGGTTTCCACTATAAATCTTGGTGTTAATACTTGTGTGAATGTTTTGGTTTGAACATTTATGTGTTTTACAAGTTAAGTTACTACTGGGCAGTGGACTGCATTGTTATCTGTTTCTATTATTGAATCAGTGATGACCGAGTTTGTTTTGGTTATTGGATCTAATTTAAGAAAAAAAAATTAAGTTTGTCTTATACATGAGGACGTGAGAACAACTGATTCACCCCCCCCTCTCTGTTGTTCTAAATCATATTAACATTGTCTTGGGCAATTCAAGGTAGTAGATCTGGGTAATGATTTGAGGCTTTGTCCTACAGAATATTGTAAGGGAAAATGCCCATGTGGCTTTGCATATTGTAATTCTGAAATTTGTAATTCTACATTTGTGGAGATAATAAGAAGCCCATTTTAAGTTCTTGCAAATTGTTGTTGTTTCTCTATTTATGTTATGTGTTTGTGGTATTAAAGGGAGCACCCTTCATCAATATGTATGTACATATATGTTTATATATGTATATATGTACATATGTATATATATATATATATATATACTATATATATCTACATATATATATTCATATTTTTAGAATGATTTTAGAATAATTGAGAAGCTAGAAATTTATCTAAACCATATATATATCATCATTCTTTGATAGTTTCTGTCTAGTAGCCATGGGTGTACTTACTGGTCTAGAGTCCTCTATGCCAAAGGTTTTTAGTATCTCCTTGATATACTTAGATTGTGTAATGTAGATACCCTCTTCATCTAATAAACTTGCAAACCAACAAAGAATTTGATCTCTCCAAACATAGACATCTCAAATTTAGTTTGCATCTCATTTGTAAATGTTTGGTATAGGGCATCTTGTCCTCAAAATATGATATCATCAACAAATATTTCAGCTAATAATATCCCTTTACCTTTTTCAGTCTTCAAGTACAGATTGCTATTGTCATTTATTTTTGCAAATCCAATCTTTACCAAGTAATTATGAAATCTCTCATACCATGCTCTAGGGGCTTGTTTCAATCCATACATTGCTTTGTGTAGCTTACAAACCATGTTCTTCTTGCTTGGAGCAACAAATCCTTCTGGTTGTTCAATGTATACTTCTTCTTCTAGTATTCCATTAAAAAATACAAATTTGACATCCATTTGATATACTTTGAATCTTTTGTAAGTTGCCTATGCAAGTAGAGTTCTAAATCCTTCCAATCTAGCAAGTGGGTAAATGTCTCCCCAAAGTCAATGCCTTCTTCATGTGCATATCCTTTGCATACCAATCTAGCTTTATTCCTTGTGACTTCTCCATATTTATTCAGCTTATTTTTTAACACCCACTTTGTTCCAATAACATTCTTGTCCTCTAGTCTACGCACTAGTGTCTAGGTTTTGTTCTTTTCTATTTTCTCAATCTTTTCATTCATGGCTTGAATTCAATCTTCATTCTCCAAAGCATCTTTCGCTGTCTTAGGCTCAAACTCACATAACAAGCATGTTTGGTCTTTCAACTTACTTATTGTCATGACTTCAACTTCTTTAGCTCTAATGATTTGATCTAGCTTATGATGTCTTCTTACCTATTGTGCTAATGTAGGCTTGAGTCTCCTTTCTTCTTGCTCTTGATCTTCAGGTTCATCTTGTATTTCTGCTTCCTCTCCTGATTGCTCGACAGCATCCTCCTGATTGTTTGGCAACATCACCCTGATGCTTGACATTTTTTTGTTGTAACTCGACAGACTCTTGTTGTTGCTCGGCATATTTTTTTTTTGGTTCAAATAAATTGCTAGCCTCTCCTTCTTCCATGTATACAAAAGATTTGTAACCTTCAGGTTCCTACTTGCACTCAACTTCATTCTTTTCTGCATATTCATCAACTCTAACATTTTCACTTTCCACAACTTTGTTAGTGTTAGAATTTAAACACTTGTAAGCTTTTCTCTTAGTGGAATAACCTAGGAATATGCCTTCATCACTTTTAGCATCAATTTTTCCATTTCTATTGTCCTTCAGTATATAGCATTTGCTTCCAAAGACTTTAAAGTATTTCACATTAGGTGCATAACCATGCCATAATTCAAAAGGTGTAGCATTTTCACCTTTCTTGATTTGTACTCAGTTCAAGGTATACACAACTGTGCTTACAGATTCTCTCCAATACTTTTGTGCAACATTCTTCTCTATCATCATTGTTCTAGCACAATCCATGATTGATCTATTTATTCTCTATGTTATACCATTCTGTGGAGGTGTCCTTGGTGCTGACATCTACCTCTTTATTCCTCTATCATTGTGGAATATGTTGAACTCATTAGGTATGAACTCTCCTCCTCTGTCAGATCTCATACATTTCAAGCTCTTACATATTTCTTTCAAAACTTTTGTCAAATACCACTTAAACAACTGAAAGGCATCAAATTTTTCTTTAAGAAACATTACAGTCATCATTCTAGAGTAGTCATCAACAAATAGAATGAAATATTTATCACCACAGTAACTTTGCACACCAATAGGTCCACAAAGGTTAGTATGAACCAATTCCAAAATATCATCATAAGTATATGTCTTGCTCTTGAAACTAGACTATGTCATTTTTCTCAATAGACATTGTTTACACATCACATTATTAGGTTTCTTCAATCTTGGTAACCCTCTAACTCTTTTCATCTTACTAATGCTTACCAAATTATCAAAGTTCACATGACACAACCTTTTATACCATAACCATACATCATCAAATTGTGCAAACAAATATGTTTCTTCAGATAGATCTAGATAGAATAAATTACCTCTTGTCTATTCTCCACTTCCAATTAGTTCACCAGTGGCATAAAATATCTTATCCCTTTTGTTATGAAACTCAACTCGATAACCAGAACTATTCAATTGTGCAACACTCAACAAAATATAGTTAAGTCCTTCAACCCAATAAGCATTGTCACATCTAATCTTATCAGTCAATCCTATTGATCCTTTTCCCTTAACAAGACATGATGCATCATTACCAAACTTAACACTACTACTTTTGTAATGATTTAGGGTTTCAAACTTACTTTTATCACCAGTCATGTGATGTGAGCAACCACTATCAATTATCCATCTATCACCTTTACTCATATATCAAATAAGTGTAGTTTTCTCATCTTCATCAGAATCATCTTTCATAGCAACATAAACAACTTCTACATGATAATCATCAGACTCACTAGATTCACAATCACTTTCTTCTTCAGCAATATAACAAGACTCCTTACCTTTATCCTTGTAGTCCTTATAGCTCCTATGATCTTTGTCATCCCTTTTGTCTTTGTACTTGTTTTCCCTTCTCTCATCCTTGTTATTCCTTTCAAGACATATTGATGTAATATGACCAAATTTGTTGCATGAAAAATAGATTATAGGAAGTTTACCTTTAAATTTTCCTTTTCCTCTCAATAGCCTTCTAGCCATAAGTGCCTCAAGATCATCAAGATCATCATCAAAAGTGTCACTGTCACTATAATTGTCACTGTCACTATTCACACATCTTTCTTTTCCTTTCTTAGACTTTTGAAGAAGCATTTGAGACTTGAATGCAAATTCAATATAATGAGTAGTGAAATTATCAAAATTTGACAATTCAAAAGCAGTAAGTCTACCAACAAGACCTTCCAAAGTTAGGTTGTTACCAGGAGCACATCTCAGTTCTTGTATTTCAAAAACTCTAATAGCATAAATAAGAAGTAGGGTTCTCAAAACCTTGCTAATAATAGTTTCATCATCAATATTTCTATTTGCTCCTCTAATAGAATTAACTACCTCTTTAACTCTGGCACAATATTGAACAATAGTTTCACATTCTAACATTCTCATTTCATCAAACTTACTTCTCAAGATTTTAGATTTGGCTTTCAGTACTTTTGTTTCCTCACCATAGATAGCTTCCAATATCTCCCACATTCTCTTTGCATTAGTACAGTTCTTGATATCTTCAAATTTAGGATAACTTAGGGCTAATGCAATCTCCAACATTGTCGGATTATGTTCTTGCTTTTCCTTCATCTCCTCGGTTTTCATAGGTGTAGCTACTGGTATGTAAGAATTTTACACATAATATTTTTTTGCATCACCAAATCCAGCTAGGTGTAACTTCATCAAAATTTTCCATGTAGGGAAGTTCTCCTTGTTCAACTTTGGTACCTCCTTTTTGAACATCGTGATCTTTAGCTTCAAGTACCTTCAAAATTTTTCCTTACAAGCACCACAAGCTCTAATAAAAATTGTTAGAATGATTTTATGATAAATGAGAGGGGGGGTGAATCAGTTATCATTAGGTCAAATGCACTAATTGAACTTTTCAACACTTTAACCAACTTAGATCTATTTAGAAATCCACTCGGTCTCTATAGAATATAATCAGTAACATAAACTTGTAGTCCACTGTCAAAAGTAATCAACTTGCAGAATATTAAATATAACACACCAAATAACATTCACACAATTATGACACCAAGATTTAACATGGAAACCCAATTGGGGAAATACCACCAATAACATGCTACCAAATTTTTACTCTTTTGAAGTGAGGTCTGTGAGGAGCCAACCCTATTAAAGGTTACAATACACACTGCTAGGTGTGACCCTGTTAAAGGATTTAATCACCTTGTTAGGAGTGGCCTTGTTAGAGGACTTAAGAACATCCTATTAGAATGTCACCTTGATTAAAGGATTTACAAATGACTATTAGGTCAACCTTGATTAAAGGATTTTAATTGATACTAGAAAGTATCAGTAGGTTCTGATCTGAAATATACAACTCACTTTGCAAATATAGATCCATTATGGCTCATATGTTGATTTATTGGCTGACCTTCATTGTCATCTCCATCTCTGATCTGCTTAGAAATCTCTTCAAGAAATCACCACAACTTTGTTTAGCTCTTCACAGCTCTTCTCATCCTTCTGCTT
This sequence comes from Chamaecyparis obtusa, assembly GCA_027943335.1. NCBI lineage: Eukaryota > Viridiplantae > Streptophyta > Pinopsida > Cupressales > Cupressaceae > Chamaecyparis > Chamaecyparis obtusa. Next base: position 2,197,103 of record BSBK01000682.1, on the reverse strand, counting down.
ACGTTCGCCAATCAATAACATCAACCTCTTCCTCACTCTGCATAACCTACAATTAGGTCATCCTTATACCTCCTTCATTAGGTAGCTTAATCTTTTGTCACTTAATCATCTCTGTAGATCTTAGGTTTAGGTCAGATTCATCAAATCCTTCCAAATCATTCTCCTCCTTATCCTTCTAGATACTTCTCAAAAATCATCCTTGAATCCATAAGAAAATGGTTTACCATGCATTAAATTCTCTAGGTTATTCATCCTTATCTTCAACATGTTTTACATATCCTAATAATTCAAATATGTCAATTGGGAATCTTAATTATTTCATAAACTATAAATTACTAACACTCGGCTAATATTGTGTTCTTCTGCTTGGTCATCAATGGGTAACTCGGTCATCGCTAAAATTGTTCTTCTTGGCAATTACTATCTTTGCTCGGTTAATTCTCTGATACTCAGTAATTACCGATGCTTGATCGACACTAAAATTTGTTCGGCTTATACTGGTGCTTGGTCAACACTAGTATTACTCAACTTACACTAAATTTTCTTTATCTTCTTCTCTTTTGCTCGGTTAAGCCTATGCTACCAAAAATTATTTCCTCATTTCTTCTAAGCTTCAAAACAATTAACTTCTTCACTTAGTGTTATAGATAAACAACACATTACCTTGCCAATGTGCCAACTAATCAAGTACCCATTCCAGTTTCTCATAACTCAACCTTTCCACTAGGTCTTCTTGTTATCTCTTCTTCTCAAATCCTCTTCATCAATAAAAAGATATGGTACTTTACTAAATAGCAATTGTCTCACTAGTTAAGGTTTGACATCAATGACAATATAACAATTTCAATTTTAGTTTCCAACACACACACACACACATATATACATATGTGTGTGTGTGTGTGTGTGTGTGTGTGTGTGTGTGTGTGTATGTATGTATGTATAGTATTATAAATTGATTATTCAAAATGGTTCGATCTGATCTCAAAATTGTTCAACATTGTTTGTGATGCTCAATGATCATGTTACATTATCATGGACTATGATTACATTATCACATATGGATCGTGGACTATAATTATCGTGGATCATGTTCATTGTGTTCACTGATTACATAATCATGTTGATAACAAGTTGTTAACAAATAAACATGAGTCAGCCCCACATAGGGACATGACCCTGTGTGGCCTAAAGGCCACATAGAGTCATGTCTCTACATGGGACATGATTATCTAAGAATATATATATAGTGATCATTACTCATCGCTGGAAAAAAAATCAATCACAAAGCACATGTTATTACCAGCAATTAGTTCTTCATTACATCTACATTCACAATAAGAATTTTTTATCATCAGTATTATAAATTCTAAAAATACAAAGTACAAATCAAACTATCAATAAAAGTCAAAACATATATATGCTTCTGTAATTATTTAGTTGCAGAACTATTGAATCCATAAGAACTCGATTCGGTGAATCTTTGTTACTAATTTAGAAATAAAAATTAAAACTCTATCTCAGTTATATTTTCCTTAACATGGTATCAGAGTCAAGTTGATAGATAGAGTTTAATCAAATTGTAAAAGCATCTCCCAAGATCTCTAAATTATTTAAACCTATCCAAAAGTGCAAACATGGTGAATGGAGTCAAGTTAGAAGGCAGACTTGATGGAGCATCAAACTTCGTATCTTGGAGAATATGAATCATGATCATTCATAGAGAACTTGAATTAGAAAAATATGTGGAAGAAGTCAAAACTATGCTTGAAAATGAGCTAGATAAAATAATATGGAAAAGGCATATTAATAAAGCTATGAAAATTATAATTGATTATGTAAAGGACCACATTCTTCCACTTATAGAAAAATCTACAACCGCATATGAGATGTTCATGACTATTCAAAATTCATATGAAATCAATAACACAAGCAGATTGCTTACCTTAAAAATGCAACTCCTTCGTATTAAGATAAATAAAGGAGAAACTGTCACATCATATTTCATGAGAATATTAGAATTAAGAGATCAACTTTCTACATTCAAAAATATTGTAGATGATCAAGAATTATCATTGATAGCTCTTAAAGGGATGCTAACTACATGGGAATCCTTCATTCAAGGGATTAGTGCATGTCTTGTCTTACCAAATTTGACCAACTCAAGAATGACTGCACTCAGGAAGAATCGTGATTGATTACAAGAGGGATCATTCCTAATAAAGGAGAGGAAATTCAAGCTTTACATGTGAACTCAAACAATAAAAGGAAGAGCTATTTCAAGAAGAAAAGAGGAAAGAAAAATCAAAACTATAAGAAAATAGATTTGTCAAAAGTTTAATGCTACAAATGTGACAAATTTGGACATACTTGAATGTATTGTCCAAAAAGAAAGAAAGCCCTTCCAACATATCTGAAGTTGAGGAAGTTGAAAACTCACTATCCTTCCTTGCCTTATCAAGTGAGCTAAACTCTAATAAGAATACCTGGATAATTGATAGCAGAGCATCTAGACACAAAACTAAATTTAGAGATCAGTTTGAAACCTTCAAAGGACACTCAACTAAAGAACTAACAATAGGGGATAACTCCACTTATCCTGTGAAAGGAATTGGGACATGTTCAGTTCAACTAAAAACTGGAGTTACTCTACAACTAAAAAATGTTCTATTTGTACCAGGCATCAAGAGAAACCTAGTCTTTATTTCGGGCCTAGCAAATCAAGGGTATCGCATCACCTTCCAAGAAGATAAGGTCCTATCTTGGCCTAAGAATTCAAAATTAAGAATGCAATCTCTCTTGGATTCAAAGTTGGAAGCCTATATAAACTATGTAATTCTCAAAACCTAGCCTTAAATCATGAAGTTGTAAAAACCAATGAGATTTGGCACAGAAGACTAGGTCACCTGTGTTTCCGTGCTCTACCCTTCATAGAGAAAATTGTGAAAGGAATACCTGTTAGAATAACTGAGAGGGGGGTGAATCAGTTATCCAAAGTCCCAAATACAAAATGTATATCCAAAAACAAATTACTAAAACTTCTGCAGCTCGGTAACATAAAATAGTATTTTGTCTGTGCTTTTACCGATTACCAATTAATAACATATAATGACTACCGATCAAATCCAATATGCAACATGTAAAGTATGACAACAAACAATCATCACAGTCAACACATGACACAAGAGATTTAACGTGGAAACCCTATTAAGGGAAAAACCACCTGGGACCGGCAACCCAAAAATTGTTCACTCTTCTGAAGTGAGGTCGGTGAAGACCCAACCTTGTTAAAGGTTACAAACATACTGTGAGGTGTGACCTTGTTAGAGGATTTAACACTAACTGTTATCATCCAACCAGCATTCACTATGGGGTTGATAGGATAACAAATGTACACTCTATGAATGACATTACAAGACTAGTCCACTCTGTTAAGAGATTTATCTATTTACAATGGTTAAACTGTAACAGCAATTTGATCTAAATACAACACAACTTCAATTACAGATTATCAAATCCATTCTTAAGCTCATTCAAATCCTCTGATCATTATATCAATTCTATTTCAATCAATATTCAGTAACTTACTGTCTCTCGGTTATAGGTTTCTGACGCTCGATAATCTCTGCAGTTCAGTTCTCCTTAACCAGTTTGATCAGGCATGCATGAACTTTGTTCACGTGATATCTCCACAGTCTCCTTCTTTTGGCATACATTTCATTATGAAACCCTAGTCTCTTAAATAGACAAGTAAACCGTTTTAATTCCATCCATCAGATTTTGTCGCTTAATCTCCTTTGTTGATTTTGTCGCTTTAACCTTCATCGGTTGATGTGTCAATAACACATTTCAATTTTGTCCTTTAGATCTTCCTTTAATTATGCTAGCTGTAGATCTTCGTAACAAACATTATATGTTACCTTGGAATCATAACACTTTACAACTCATCAATCCTTGTCGGCTAAACTAATCATTTAGTTATTTTCTTCTGCTCGGTTAACAAAGAAATGCGTCGGTGAACACAAGCTCAATTATACTATGCTTGATATACACTACACTGCATCGGTGTATACTGCAATGCTTCTTTAACCGACCACACTACTTTGTGCATTTTTCTCTATCCTTCAACATAGATGAATGCAACATAATCAAGTCAATAACATAACGTTAGTAGGACAGTAGGACCTATGCGGGAAAGAATCATTTTTGTTGTCCGTGAGAAGCTTCTGGGATGCTGGTTTTTTGTTTGGTCCAGGTTGAGGGAGCCTGTTGCAAAACCCTCGATGTGGTCTTGATTTGCACCATCTTAGAGTTCTTTATTGAAAATCTTTTATTGACCATCTTGTAAAGGGTTTCGAGGCCCCTTCAAAACCTGTTTTCCTCTAATCAAAAACATAATCAAGTCAATAACATAAGGTCATAGACTCATTCATAAGTTACCCAATGTGTTCATTATTCTCATCTGTCATATCCATCTTCCTCATGTAGATATATTTTTTCTTCATCTCTTTTCTTCTTCTTTCTACAAATGTTTGGGTATAGCAACTTACAAGATAAGTACTATCAAAACTAGTTGACATCAATGACAACATATTACTAATTTAATCATCTTACATATCTAATCAACAACTCAGTGATCTCAAATCACAGATCTTCAAGTCATACAATGTATTCAAATTAGTTGTAGTTCATCAATCTCTCCCTTTGGCATTGATGGAAACACAAGCAATATGAAATATGTCATACACATACCAAACATGTATTCTACAACTCTGTCAACAAATGATGTAACTCGGTACAAGCTCTCCCTAGCTTAATATGTTTAATTACTACATTACATAAAAGAATTTACAAGTGCAGACTATCTTCTGCAGATATGATCTTTTCAGTGCTCACAGATTCTCTTATGTTCTTCAGTAACTGATCTTTAATGCTCTCCCTTTTCTGTATCTCTCTCCCTTTGTCTCTAGCTTCAAATGTTCATCTCTCTTTGTGTGTTTCATATTGAAATCTCTCTCCCTTTGACAACAATGCCAAAGAACAATAAAAACATACAGCTTTGTAGTAGCCATGTATCTCTGTTATCCGGTGCATCCTTTGTATCTCAGTATACTGATGTGCAAATTTGTTCCAGTTCTTCAATCTTTCACAACCTTGGACAAAAATACAAAGTGCGAACCAGATGTTGCATCAACATGTATGATCTTCTGATAAGATTAGGCTAATGCAACCTCCAGGTCACCTTAGTGACCGGTAGACAGGGGATGGACCCCAAGTCTAGTCCTCAAGTATTCATATGTATCCTTCGGTAGAGGCTTTGTAAATATGTCAGCAAGTTGTTCTTTTGATGTAACAAATTCTAGCTTTACTTGCTTCTCATGTACTTGTTCCCTTAAATAGTGATACTTGATAGATATGTGCTTTGTTTTAGAGTGCATCATTGGATTCTTTGAAATATTAATTGCACTAGTGTTGTCACAATATATAATCATCAGCTCAGTGATTACCTCATTCATACATTCTAACACTTGCTTGATATAAGCAATATTTGAACAGTTAGTAGCAGCAACAACATACTCTGCTTCAATTGTAGACTAAGAAATGCAAGACTGTTTCTTACTTGTCCATGTAATAAGTCTTTCACCAAAGAAGAATGCTCCTCCGGTGGTACTCTTTCTATCATCCACATTTCCAACCCAATCAGCATCGGTGTATACCTTAAGTTCAAACTTTCCTTCCTTAGGATACCATAGCCCATAATCTTCATTTTTCTTCAAGTATCTTAAGATTCTCTTTGTAGCAACCATGTGTGATTCTCTAGGGTTTGCAAAAAATCTAGCAACTATTCCAACAGCATGTGCTATATCAGGCCTACTGTGAACTACATACATTAACTTACCAATCATGGATTGGTACAGTGTCTGGTTTACCTTACTAGTTCCATCTTATTTAGTCATTTTACATCTAGTAGCCATCGGTGTTCCCACAGGTTTAGCATCTTCCATGCCAAATGTCTTCAATACTTCCTTTATATATTTAGATTGTGTGATGAATATACCATCATTCTGCTAAATCACTTGTAAGCCTAGAAAGAACTTAATCTCTCCAAACATAGAAATTTCAAATTCACTTCTCATTTCATCAGCAAATGACTTACAGATTTGATCTTGTCCTCCAAATATTATGTCATCCACAAATATCTCAGCAATCAAGATAGTATCGTCAAAAATTTCTTTTCATGTACAGATTGTTATTCTCACTAGTTATAACAAATCTAATACTCAGTAAATAGTTATGCAGCCTCTCATACCAGGCTCTCGGTGCTTTCTTCAAACCATATAAAGCTTTATGTAATCTACATACCATATCTTTATTGTCTGGATCAACGAACCCTTCAGGTTCTTCTATGTAGACTTCTTTAAATATTCCATTCAGAAAAGTAGATTTAACATCCATTTGGTAAACTTTGAACTTCTTGTGTGCAGCATATGCAAGTATCATTCTGACTCCTAATCTAGCAATAGGTGCAAAAGTTTCACCATAATCTATTCCTTCCTCCTATGCATATCCCTTGCATACTAATCTAGCTTTGTTCTTTGTTACCTCTCCATTCTCATTTAGCTTGTTTCTGAATATCCACTTAGTACTGATAACATTCTTGTCCTTAGGTCTGGGTACTAAACTCTAGGTTTTGTTCTTCTCTATATGTTCTATTTTCTCTTTCATTGCATTAACCCATTCATCATTTTCTAATGAAACTTTTACATTCTTCGATTTATATTCACAAACTAGACATGTACCTTGTCTCGCTTTACTTCTTGTTTGCATGCCAGCTTGTCTATCTCCAAAGATTTGTGTCTCAGGATGATGTCTTCTGACAAATATTTCCAATATCGGATCTCTTCTTTCTTGTTCATCCTGTGCAGGTTCATTTGCTTGCTCGGTAGGTCCTTCCTGCTCGTCGGTATTTCCTTCATGTTCGTTGGTATTGTTTTTCTGTTGACCGGTTGTCACTATTTGTGGTGTCGGTAGGTACTCTGGTGGTTCAATGTAAGTGAATCTACCGTAGTCTTCTGGTTCCTTTGTGCTTTCCTCTACATTCTTATCATCAAACTCATCAACTCGAACATTAGTACTCTCAATCATTTTATTAGTTACTTTGTTAAGACACTTGTATGCTTTACTTTTAGTGGAATATCCTAGAAATATCCCTTCATCACCTTTTGCGTCAAACTTCCCATTTCTTTCATCTTTTAGAATAAAGCATTTACTTCCAAAAACTCTGAAATAACTTACAGTGGGTTTGTGGCCAAACCATAACTCATAGGGTGTTTTATTAGTGTCCTTTAGTTGTACTCGGTTTAGAACATAAACAGTTGTGCTAACAGCTTATCTCCGGTATATATGAGCAACATTCTTTTGTATCATCATTGTTCTTGCATAGTCAACAATTGACCTATTTCTCCTTTCAACTATTCCATTTTGTTGAGGTGTCCTCGGTGCTGAGACCTGTCTTTTAATACCATGCTCATTACAAAAGTTAGTAAATTTATCAGAAATAAATTCACCACCTCTATCAGATCTCAAACATTTCAATTCTTTACCAGTTTCTTTCTCAACTTTTGTTTTATACCACTTGAACATCTTAAATGCCTCTGATTTTTCCTTCAAGAACATGACTGTCATTAATCTAGAATAATCATCAACAAAAAGAATGAAATATATGTCTCCATAGTAACTTTGAGTTCTCATAGGACCACATAGGTCGGTATGCACTAACTCAAGTATTTTCTTTTTTGAATAATCTTTGTTTTTTAAACTAGATTTAGGCATTTTACTTTTCTGACATTCATGACACATAACATGATCAGGCTTGGATAAGTTAGGCAGACCTCTAACCTTTTTCTTTTTGCTAATCTTAATCATGTTATCAAAATTCACATGACGTAACCATTTATGCCACAACCATGCATCTTCATCTTTCATCATTAAACAAGAAGACTGATCATTATCAAGATAAAATAGATTACCTCTGGATTGTGTACCAGTTCCAACAAGTCTTCCTCCATCATCAAATATCTTCACTTTCTTGCTCTCAAAAGAAACTTGATGGCTTGAATTGTTCAGTTGTGCCACACTTAGCAAATTATTGTTTAATCCTTTTACCCAATAAGCATTGTCACATTTAATTTTATCATTTATCATCAAGGATCCTTTTCCTCTAACCATACAAGGTGCATCATTACCCATTCTTACAAATCCTCCATTGTATTATTCAAGATGATAAAAATTTTCTTCATCACCAGTCATGTGATGTGTACAGCTACTATCTATGATCCATGTATCATTTTTATTAACCTTAGAGATAAGTGTTGTCTCTACATACCTTTCATCTTCTTCTGAATCATCTTTCATTGCAACAAATACTACCTCCACATCTTCATCAGTGTCGGTATCGGTGATATCTTCTTCTGCAATGTAGCACACCTTCTTACCTTTATCATTATTGTCTTGGTTGTCTCTGTTGTAGTGTCGGTAACTTCTGTTGCATCTTCTTCCATAGCTTCTTTCACCAGATCGGTCTTTATTTTTGTCATCATCTTTCCTGTGTGGACATCTAGCAGCAATATGACCAACCTCTTTACAGTTAAAACATGCTAAAGGTAATTTACCTCTATATCTACCTTTACCTTTAGGTAACCTTCTGGCCATAAGAGCTTCAAGTTCATCAAGCTCATCATCAGTAATGCTATCACTATCATCATTCTTATTTCTGCTACTAGACTTACCAATCTTTAGAGAAGACATAAAAGCAGACTCAATAGACGGTACAACATTGTTATCAAAGTTATTCAATTCAAAGGATGTAAGCTTACCGATCAGATTATCAAGAGTAAGGTTTTTACCAGATGCAGACCTTGTTTCATGAATTGTAGATATTCTGATTGCATAAACCGGCAATAAGGTTCTGAGAACTTTGCTTACCACTGTCCTTCATCAATAACACCATCAGATCCTCTAATAGCATGAACTACCTCTTTTAATATATTTGTGTACTGCACAATATTTTCACCTTCCTTCATCTTCATGTCATTGAATCTTCCTCTCAAGCTTTCAGCTTTGGCTCTTTTGACATTTGCATCACCACTATAAACTTGAGCAAGTTTATCCCACATCTTCTTAGCAGTAGTACAGTCCTTGATATCTTCAAATTTGGCATCTGTACAAGTAGCAGCAATCTCCATCATAGTAACATGATGTTCATGTCTGTCTCTTAGTTGATCAAGGGTCAAGGGACCAGTGGGTGGTGCAAGGTATCCATTCTCCATTAGTGTAAGGGGAGAATTCCCAATTCCAGATACATGTAGCTTCATTCGGCTTTGCCATATTGTGAAGTTATTCGTGTTTAACTTTGGCACTTCCCTCTTAGACATTTTGAAATTTGTGCTGAAGTCCTTAAAACTTTGTTCCAAGCAACCAACGTTCTGATACCAATTGTTAGAATAACTGAGGGGGGAGTGAATTAGTTATCCACAGTCCCAAATACAAAATGTATATCCAAAAACAAATTACTAAAACTTCTGCAGCTCGGTAACATAAAATAGTATTTTTTTGTGCTTTTACCGATTACCAATTAATAACATATAATGATTACTGATCAAATCCAATATGCAACATGTAAAGTATGACAACAAACAATCATCACAGTCAACACATGACACAAAAGATTTAACGCAGAAACCCTGTTAAGGGAAAAACCACCTGGGACCAGCAACCCAAAAATTGTTCACTCTTCTGAAGTGAGGTCGGTGAAGACCCAACCCTGTTAAAGGTTACAAACACACTATGAGGTGTGACCTTGTTAGAGGATTTAACACTAACCATTATCGTCCAACTAACATTCACTATGGGGTTGACAAGATAACAAATGTACACTCTATGAATGACATTACAAGACTTTCTAGTCCACTCTATTAAGAGATTTATTTGTTTACAATGGTTAAACTATAACAACAATTTGATCTGAATACAACACTTCAATTGTAGATTATCAAATCTATTCTTAAGCTCATTCAAATCCTCTGATCATTATATCAATTCTGTTTCAATCAATATTCAGTAACTTAGTGTCTCTCGGTTATAGCTTTCTAACACTCAGTAATCTCTGCAGTTCGGTTCTCCTTAACCAGTTTGATTAGGCATGCATGAACCTTGTTCACGTGATATCTCTCCAGTCTCCTTCCGCCATAAGTTTCATTGTGAAACCCTAGTCTCTTAAATAGACAAGTAAACCATTTTAATTCCATCCATCAGATTTTGTCGCTTAATCTCCTTTGTTGATTTTGTCGCTTTAACCTTCCTCGGTTGATGTGCCAATAACACGTTTCAGTTCTATCCTTTAGATCTTCCTTGAATTATGCTAGCCGCAGATCTTCGTAACAAACATTATATGTTACCTCGGAATCATAACACTTTACAGCTCATCAATCCTTGTCGGCTAAACTAATCATTTAGTTCTTTTCTTCTGCTCGGTTAACAAATAAATGCGTTGGTGAACACAAGCTCAGTTTATACTATGCTCGGTATACACTACACTGCGTTGGTGTATACTGAAATGCTTCTTTAACCGACCACGTTGCTTTGTGCATTTTTCTCTATCCTTCATCATAGATGAATGCAACATAATCAAGTCAGTAACATAAGGTCATAGACTCATTCATAAGTTACCCAATGTGTTCCTTATTCTCATCTTTCATATCCATCTTCCTCATGTAGATATATAAGTTCTTCATCTCTTTTTTTCTTCTTTCTACAGATGTTTGGGTATAGCAACTTACAAGATAAGTACTATCAAAACTAGTTGACATCAATGACAACATATTACTAATTTAATCATCTTACATATCTAATCAGCAACTCAGTGATCTCAAATCACAGATCTTCAACTCATACAATGTATTCAAATCAGTTGTAGTTCATCAATACCTAACCTAAAAACTGAACATGATGGAACATGTAAAGGTTGTGCATTAGCAAAGAACTCCAAAACATAATTTCCTCATAGTGAACATAAATCAAAGATTGTACTTGAACTCATTCATACTGACTTGTGTGGACCAATAATAGTAGCCTCCTTAGGGGGATACTTGTATTATATCATCTTTGTCGATGATTACTCCAGGAAAACCTGGATCTATTTCCTGAAACTGAAAGAATCAAATGAAGTTCCATCTAAATTCAAAGATTTTAAAGCCTTGGTCGAAAATCAAACTAGGAAGAAAATTAAAATTCTAAGATCTAACAATGGAGGAGAATACATCTCTAAAAACTTTAAAGAGTTCTGCATATTTGTTGGGATTAAGAGGGAGATACAGTACCATATAATCCTCAACAGAATGGAGCAGTAGAAAGGAAGAACAAAACCATTATTGAAGCAGCTAAGGCCATGATGCATGATCAAAATCTTCACATAACATTATGGGTTGGAGCCTCCAATACAGTAGTGTACATTCAAAACAGATGCCCTCATTCAATTCTAGACAATGTAACACCTGAAGAAGTCTTCTCAGGAAACAAACCTGATCTAAGTCACCTAAGAATCTTTGGGTGCCATGTATACATGCATATTCCTAAAAAGAAAAGGACTAAACTAGAGCCCTTAGGAAAGAAATGCATATTTGTTGGTTATAGTGAATCTTCCAAAGCTTACAGAGTATACATACCAGGGTCAAGGACAATTGAAATCAGTGGAGATGTTAAGTTTGAAGAAGATGTTGCATATAAAACTTCTAAAAATATAGAACCAAATGATTATCCCATCCTAGAGTTAGATGAAAGTTCTACGATTGAGAGGGAGAGTTGTACATAAGATCATGGACCCACAACACCTAACCCTAAGTATGACTCAAATCCACCTAACAAGAAAATACCACTATGGGCAAGGAAAATGATTGAAGAAAACAATGTGGCTCCTGATGAAATCTTTAGAGAAAATAAGAAGTCACTCATGTTATGTCACGCATATAAATGAACCCACTAAATCAAAACCTTTAGATGTTGAAGAAGCTCTAAAATCCCAAGCCTGGAAAGATGCCATGATCAAGGA